>JACEIK010013294.1:0-16653 GCA_018107945.1 Datura stramonium
ATGCATCTTAGCTTCCTAAAATTACATTTTTCCTGCAAAACAACACTAATCATGTTGATTAGTATAAATTCACATTTTAACTATAAATTACATGAGAATGTACAAATAACGATGGATAAACAAGACGAAATGAAGCATTTGAGTATCACTTGGGCATATAATTCTACCCAAGATCACTGTCCTGGGCCAACAAAGAGCGAAGATTTTTCACCCCATATATTATGCTGGTAAAACACTCAATACAGCCCAAAAGAACTACACAGTCACTGAACAGAAGTTGCTAGCAGTGGTATTTGCATTTGAAAAATTTCGAGCATACTTGCTTGGAACTAAGGTAATTGTCCATACAGACCATGCTGCTTTGAGGTACCCAATGTCTAAAAAGGATGCTAAACCTAGGTTGATCATATGGGTACTGTTGCTCTAGGAATTTGAGTTTGAGGTAAAAGACCGGAAAGGAACAAAAAATCAGGTAGCCAATCACTTGTCTAGATTGGAATCTGAGGCATGTGTAAAAGAGGAGATTGATATCGATGATGCTCTCCCAGATGAACAGGTATTAGCTGCATCTCAAGACCTGATCCCTTGGTTCACTGACTATGCAAATTATTTGATCAGCCACATGATCCCAATAGATATTACACCCCAGCAAAGAAAGAAGTTCTTGTTTGATGCTCTGAGGTATTATTAGGATGAACCGTACTTATTCCACATTTGTGCAGATGGATTGATTTAGAGTTGTGTGCCAGAGGTAGAGATGTTTAGCATTTTGGAGTCTTGCCACTCGTCCCCAGTTAGGGGTCATCATAGTGGTATTCGAACTGCACACAAAATTCTGCAGTGCAGGTATTACTGTCTCTCTATTCACCAAGATGCTTATGATTATGCCAAGGTATGTGATCAGTACCGAAAATAAGGTGGCATTACTCGTAATCATGAGTTACCATTGATCCCTATCCTAGGAGTAGAGTTATTCGATGTATGGGGTATTGACTTCATGGGCCTATTGTTAGCTCATATGGGATGAAAAACATCTTGGTGGCGGTGGACTATGTCTCCAAATGGGTGGAGGATATTGCACTTCCTAACAATGAAGGAAAAAGTGTTACAACATTTCTGTGAAAGCACATATTTGCTAGGTTTGGTACTCCCAGAGCAATCATCAGGGAAGGTGGATCACACTTTTATAACTGCCTCTTTAAAACTCTGCTGAGAAAATATGGTGTGAAGCATAAGGTGGCAACACCTTACCATCCTCAATCAAGTGGGAGAGTAGAAGTGTCTAACAGGGAGATAAAGACTATTCTGGCCAAAACGGTGAATACCAACTGGACAGACTGGTCTAGGAAGCTCGATGATGTGTTGTGGGCATATTGAACAGCTTATAAGACCTCCATTGGCTCATCTCCATATCAGCTAGTTTATGGAAAGTCATGGCATCTGCCGTTAGAGTTAGAGCATAAGGCATTATTGGCTCTGGAAAAAATGAACTTAGATTAGATTGAAGCAACTAAGTTGAGACTAGACCAGCTCAATAAATTAGATGAATTTTGGCTTAGAGCTTATGAGAGTGAGGTCATTTATAAAGAAAGAATGAAGATTTATCATGATAGGAAGATTGCAAAGAGGGAGATCAACCCTGGTGATTTGGTCTTACTGTTCAATTCAAGGCTCTATCTACATCCCTGAAATTTAAATCTAGGTGGATGGGACCGTATAGAGTGGTGAATGTGTCCCCATATGGGCAATGGAGCTTGAAAATAAAGATGGTAAGAGGTTCGAGGTGAATGGGCAAAGGATAAAGCTGTATCTGGGAGACACCAAGGAGATAAGAAGAATTGAGGTGGTATATCTTGATAATGCCTGAAGAATCATGGAAGTTACATCGTGCCGCGATGTTAAATCAGGCGCTGCATGGGAGGTAACCCATGGAAGGTGATATCTGAGTAGCCACAAGTATGTTTCTTTCCCTTGTGCTTTTATATTCTATGCTTCGGGGAAGAAGCATGCTTTTTAAAAGGGGAGGGGGTGTACTTGTATTTTTGGAATTTTTTATTTGTCCGAGGGTTTTTTTATCGTATTTCTTTTCCCTTGGGCATTCTATCCAGTAAAGCCGACATGTTTAGGATATTTTTGTTTAATTAGAAAGTAGCTTAGAATTACTCAGCCAATAAAATGCACTAGTTTTGAGGTTTTGAATAAATGACCATGTTTAAAATTCTTTTGGATGTTGATGTACTTGTTGATTGCAAAGCATGATTTCTGTGGATCTTTTTGTGTCATTTAGTGGATTAGCATGAGTAGTTGTAGTTAGCCATGTATGAACTGGATAGGTAGAATGAATGCAAAATATATACCATGAGTGAGTGAGGATCATTACTTAGTTCAATATTGCGTAGAGGATCTAGAACTTGCCCAGTTGGTCTTTGCATAGGCTTTAGGATAATTTGGTTAGGAGATGATCATAGGCTTTTATTGATTGATCAGTCACTTTAGCCTAAAATAACTTACCAAATGATGATGAATCCCTTGATCCCGATTTTTAGCCTTAAATTGATCATTTTTCTTTGATTAATTGATAAACCTTACCCATTTTTTATAGTGAACCTATTTTGGCCGTGGTCCCTCCTTGGATATTGTGAACCTCAACCCAACATTTTGAGGATGGCTATAATAGGGGTGTATAAGAGGTGAAAAAGGGAAAGAAAGGAAAAAGGGTTAAAAATGAGGTGTGGTGTGACAAGAAAAGAAAAAGATTTGAAAAAGAAAAATTGAAAAGAAAGTACAAGAAAGAAAAAAAATGAATGAAAAATTTGAAAGTACACCACACCCATATATTGCATAAAAACGGAGAAAAGGGAAGAAAAAGTTGAAAAAGTGGAAAATAGGGTAAAAAGGTGTAAAGTGGAGCCACAAGTATGTAGTGCCAAGGAGGGTTTAGTACTAAAATCCCATATTTATCATACCCAGGCTGAAGCCTACATTACAAGCCAAATAAAGTCCT
The DNA here is from genome assembly GCA_018107945.1 of Datura stramonium. Taxonomy (NCBI): domain Eukaryota; kingdom Viridiplantae; phylum Streptophyta; class Magnoliopsida; order Solanales; family Solanaceae; genus Datura; species Datura stramonium. Next base: position 3,005 of record JACEIK010013294.1, read on the forward strand.
ATAGTGATCCTAGCATGACTGTCCAAAAAGACAAAGTAGAGAAAATAAGGGCAAGCCTATGGTATCCGATGTGCAGTATTTGGAACGTCCTTGTGAGAGCGAGAGTCTTATTTGTTTTAGTCCCAAGTTTCATATTTTCTTATATCTGTAAGTTGGGGACTTCATTTGCTGAGAGGGTATATGGTTTTTCTTTTATTCTGCCAGTTGTCTATGCGAAAAGCATTGGTAATAACTTGATTCTCTGCTAATAACTAGATGACATATCTCGATCCTTATTTATATGGTTTGTGGTCACTTGATGTGCATAGCTGATTTGGTTTACATGGAGAAGGTCAAAAGCTATTTGTGTTCATAGTGCAAGTTTTGATTGGTGTTGGCTATAGTATCCTAGGTTTATTTTCTAGTTAAGTGTTGTTTTTATTTTTATTTTGTTTTCTTTGCCTGAGGATATGCAAAAGTCTATAGTTGAAGGTGTTGATGTGCTGTGAGTTTATAGCACTTTCTTTGCTTAAAACTAGGAAAATAGCATGGACTTAGGTGTGTTTATATGGATATGAGGTGCTTTTACTTTATTTTTAGTGAAAATAGGTGTTGGAGGAAAATGTGCAAAAGATGCAGAAAAAATGCAGAAAAGAGGCCAAGTAAGAATCTCAGTATGAGCCGTATCAAGATTGTATGAGCCATACTGTGAGTCTTGGAAAAGCCCAGAAGATTGGTACAAGACAAAGGCAAAGTACGACTCTTAGTACGAGCCACACCATCCTGGTACGAACCGTAACTTGAGTCGTAGAAAACTCCAGAGAAATTTACACAGTTGAAGTCTCTTGGTATGGGTAGCTATGATGGATCGTAACATATACCTACGAACTATACCAGGAGCCATGGAGAACTTCAAAGATATTTGGAACTTGGCAGATCTCATGTTACGATAAGCTGTTACGAGTCGTAGGAGCAAGGTATGAGGCATACCAAGACATTCGTAGAAATCTTCAGAAGATTCTAGAGTTTTCAGTATCAAACCACGACTTGATTGTACGACTCGTAGGATCTTGTTTATGAGTCATACCAAAGGCCAACACTTAGCAAATTCTGCAGAAGCCAAGAAATGTATAAGAAAAGGCACAACCTGTAAAATCCTGTTACGGGTCGTATGAGGAGTCGTATGAAGTGTCGGCACCAGGTTTGGGTATTTCCTTGTTATCTGAGAAAAATAATTTTATTATCTGTATAAATACTTTTTTAGGTTTCTTTTAGTCAGAAGTCATCAGAAGTAGTTGGAAAGAGCTGCATGATCAGTTTGTAATTAGTTTTTGACAATATTGGAGAGCAATTCTTGAGAATTTAACTTGGATTTTCTCAATTGTTCTTGAGTTTGTTCATCATCTTTTCTTGCAATATTCGAAGCAGGTTTTCTTTCAATCATCTTTGTAAGTTTTCAATTACGTATTTATCTATGAATACTAATCATAATCTTACAATCATGAGAGGCTAAAACCTCCACAACTAGGGTTGTGGGAACCATGGTGGATTAACGAACTAGGGTTACACAAAGTGATTCGAAACCAATGCTAAACCCTTGTATTGTATTATCTTCATCTTTAATTTTTCTTAAGGAAGCGCAACATTAGGACTTACCCGAATTCTTTACTCGCTTGAACCTAGAGAGTAGAGATTAGAAAAATAGAATTACAATAAAGCCTTGATTTTTATGATCATTGTATAACTTGAGCTGCGGTCGCAAAATAGTTAATTTGAAACAAATTGATAACAATTAAATTGAAATCGCTCATGAGACCTAACCCAATGATTGATTATAGTTATCCAATAGGGACGGACCAGTCATTTGGATGAACCCTAGTTATCAGTTCTACAAGTAAGCATTGGGATAGATCAGGAGTGTAATCCCAAAGTAGTTAGCTCCTGTAACTAGCCATTCCAATTTCCTCCAACTCTGTAAAGATTTTCACGATCGCCTATCACGACTCGTAACTACCTACTAAGAATCGTACAACCCCTCGTATAACCAACACCTGAAAAATCCAATGACCTTCTACGACACCTGACTATGAGTCGTACCCACACACCACGACTCGTTGTGGGGACTCATGGTTGGGAAGGTGAACTTCTGGGTCTCTACCATGGGTCATCCTACGACCCGTACAATCACCTTATGACTCGTTCAATGAGTTGTACTGAGAGAAAACTTTCAGATTTTCTGCTGAAACATACTACAAATCCCGAGTCTCGTCTTAGAAACTTTTGGGGTATTACAAATAATTGCCATTCAAATATTACTAAATAAGAAATAATATTATTTGACAAATAAAATTCATAATTTCATTTAAATTGAGTAAATCAAGGAAGCATCACAAGATAATCAATTAGCAATCAAGAGATATATTTGGAAAATTGTTATAACCAAAAATCATTTCAAAACTAAAATCCCTAATGAATTGACCACTACATTTTCTAATTCAAGAGATTCATCACCATACACCGAGCAAAATCATAGACATAATGATGATATTAAAGGATGGTTGTATTTATCAAAAGAAAACAAAACAAATATTAAATGATGTTTTCCTTTTCTTTTTCTTTCCTCCCTCAACTTCTCAATAGGCATTAAATAGTCATAGATACCAAATTTTTAAAAGGAAAAAAATAAATCCATCAAGAAAAAAGTCCTAAGATGCATGCCATATTAAGTTTTAAGTATATCAAAGAGGTCGTATCACAAATGACATCGAACATATATCAAAGTGTCTGCATCAACCCATAAATGATAAGGCAGAGAGCCATTTCTACTGAAGTGTTTGCTACTTTGTAATTTATTATATATTAAAAGGTAGGTAGTTTGGTGTTATGACTCAAAATTTTAAGCCTTGATGGAACCTACACAATTTTTGTAGGAGAACCATTTACAATACTAAGTGAAATCAACATATTCAAATGTGGAAGTACAAGAGAAATCCAACAATAAGTCATAATATACAATTTATAATCTTATTAGTGAGGAAAATATGATAAAAATTCTTTCAAAATCTAGTGTCATAAGTATAAGAGTTTTTAAAATATCAGTACAAAGTTGAAGAAAACTTTAGAACCGTCCGAAAAGAAAGACAGAAGTTGATATAAGAAATGAAGTCTGGTACTACGGAATAACCAAACAGCTCATCCCGATAACTCCAAGCAAATCTCCTTAATAACTAGATGCACCCCGTCCGCTACTAGAACTCAGACCTGTTGTTGAACACTAAAGGTACAATAATATAGAGTGAGCACGATAAACACACTACTTAGATGCATCATCAATCAACCCTAAATGAACTGATGAGAAGGATTGGTCTTTCCATGCTTACTTCCACACTTATTAGTGATTAACCTAATCATTACATAAGTATTTGAGCAATAAATGAGATCAAATAAATAAGATATTCAACAATTATCAGAAATAAGAAACTTAAACAAGTAATCCCTTAATTTAATTTAAGTAAGCAGGTAAAGTTCAATTCTTCTCAAGAATCCTAATGTAAGACATGACATGTGAATGAAATCAAATAAGTATGATATGAAATACAATGCAATGGACAAATGCACCGGTATGTACATGCTCTTGAGGTATTTTATGTGACCCATGTAATACTGCGAGGTTAATATACTTCCCATAGAATCCGGTCTCTCAGGCTTATCAGGTAATCGCCAATAGGCTGTAATATCATCACTCCATCAGATACCTAATTCCTGAACCCATCGAATAATCATTATATCATTTTTCCATTCGTAGTTAGGTCTTTTAGACCACTTCATACAATAACCATATGATTCGTCAAGTATAATATGCAAGAGAAATCATATAAAAGAATGAAAGAATGCGACAAAAATGGTAAACATGAATAATATCGGTAAAATGCTCCAACCAATTCATTACCTCAATTATATCAATAATAAGGAGTGATGAGTATCAGATAATCATACAAGCCATGTATCAGCTAAAGAGCTCAACTAGTAATGTTCTCAATACCTATTGATATCATAAATCAATCAAAGTTAATCAAGTGTTCAACTTTTATATAACATGACATTGGTACCCATATAAGTGCTCATCATTTCACTTATACGGAACACCCATTATCTATTTTCCATCATTTAAGATATTACCAACACAATCACTTTATAAGAGTCAAGAAAGTCCCAATTTTCTTTACATAATGATCACAAAATAGATTTTCCATTCCTCAAAGCATCTGAACCATTCCAATCTGTTCAAATATGTAACCTACATAAGAAAATGAGTTTGTAGACATCCATATTAGTATATTCTATTCTGAACCTAAAAAGTTAATTCAAATGTCAACCCCTAGCCCCTAAGGTCAAAACTGTAATTTCACATTAAAAATCAGTTTATCCATAATACAAGGATACTAAATATTAATAATAATTGAATTTTGATCACGTGTTGATCCTTTGTCACGATCCGAGTTTACACTCTAGACGTAACACAGGACAAGGAACCCTGAGAGACTCCAGACCGACCCATGACATAATCATAGCATAACACTGAACAATGGAAATAGCTAACATATCCATAACTGAGGAGAAGTTAACTGTAAAAGTCAAATTTAAATCTCAAAAGACATAATCTAACAAAACTCTGATACATAGACTGAATCTGTTTACACATGTCTGAAAGCCTCTACTAAACTGATGAGTTGCTGGGAAAGGTCCCCATCTAACTCCTAAAGTCTAAAAGAAACTGAAATATAACTGAAATAAGAAACATAGATCTCATCTTCGAGAGATGAGGACTCACCACAATCCGTTAAGATGGAAAAGGAGCATGTCTAACCGCGGAGATGAGTCTGGACACCTGAATCTATATCATGAAACGATACAACACATAAAGTATGCAGTCAATACTTAAAATGTACTGATCATGCGGGAAAAGTAAATAAATAAAAACATACAAGTATACAAGAAGGAAATAAACTGAGTACATCTACATATAACTGAATTAGAATGCAATACCTGTTCTGAGTTACATACACATATCAACATGAAACTTTTATTTGGAACTTATATTCTGAAGCATCATCAATCTCATGCATAAGGGTCATGTACTGAACATATAATGAAAGATGAGGCTGAAACTGATATCATACACTGTACTGGCTATCTTCTGATAAATGAGACTGCATTCTGCTATATCTGATTTGAACTGAAGTATGAACTATACAGAACTGAGCCAAATTGATATCATGAACTAAGGGAGTCATTCTATGCTTTGGAGAGTCCCTAATTTACTAAGGGAACCATTCTCAGCTATTGAGAGTCCCTAACTGACTAACGGAAACATTCTCATCTATGGAGAGTCCTAATCTATACTAAGGGAAACATTCTTAACTATGGAGAGTCCCAACTATACTAAGGGAAACATTCTCAGCTTTGGAGAGTCCAACTGAACTAAGGGAAACATTCTCAGCTATGGAGAGTCCCAACTGAACTAAGGGAAACATTCTTAGCTATGGAGAGTCCCTGACTATACTAGAACATGAAGAATACTGATCTGACATTATTCATCTGGTCTAAGCTACTACAGCTAATCAGAGACATGAGCATTTTCTCACTTTGGAGAGTCCAACTCAACTAAGGAAACATTCTCAGCTATGGAGAGTCCCAACCGAACTAAGGGAAACATTCTTAGCTATGGAGAGTCCCCACTATACTAGAACATGAAGAATACCGATCTGACATTATTCATCCGGTCTAGTTACTACAATAATCGAGACATGAGCATTTACCGATTTCATCACACCGGCATTCATTTAGAATTGATTAGGCTACTTGGATAAGGGGCATATTTATATGCCAAACTCGATACTCAAATGTATAACGTTTGCCTTGTTTGTCTAATAATGTGTGTACATTCTCATGTAAATTATACGGAAGTGTGATTTTATACTAACCAACATGATTAGCGTTGCTTTTACAGAAAACATGCTTTGATGAAGAATAAATGACATGTTGGGAAAAAATCGAAGATGAACTCGGAACGAGCAAGGGAAGTTGCCAGAGCAAGGATCACAAGGGCCTGCGGATGGAGCCGTGACGCCATCGCGGATGCACTCGCCCGGGATGGAAAATTCCCAATAAATTCCAGTTGAGGGTCCAGCGATCGTGCCGTGACACGTTGGGAGTGAATTCCAGATCTTGCATTTCCAGAGAGGGTCTGCGATTGCACCATGGCACACTGGACATGCTCCGCGTTGAATGCCGTGCCACGTTGGAAGCAATTACCCGTGGACAATTTGCAGGGCTTCACAGCAGACCGTGTCACGAGGCACGTTCGCGATGCACCCGTGACACGTTGCTTGTTATTCCGGGAAAATTTATCCCTAGTGGCAAATAGAACACTAAGGGGCATTTTTAATTATTCTGACTTGGTGGAGCAAGAAGCGTTACACGCTCGAGGACGAAATTCTTAGGGTTTTTTCTCTATCCCTTTCTTCTTCCTTTCAATTGTTTGTATGATTAACACTATTTAACGATGTTCAATCCACAAATGAGTGGCTAATTCTCTTCTTGCTGAGGTTATGAACTTTGTGTTGAAATGTAATTATTGATTAACTCGGTTTATTTTCTTTTTCTTCCATGGTTGCCTATTTAATTCGTTCTTACTATAATAATACCTGCCAATGTTAATGTAAATCCAAAAGTCCGGTTTGCCCGGAGAGGGCAAGAAATTGGAAAGTTGTGAATTAATAGGATATGATCTTTTCGTGGTTTGGGAAAATTGGGAATTGATTTACCTTCGGGATAGAAATATACCCAAAGTCAATTAGTCATGTGTGAACTGCTTTGTATAGCTAGAACTTGAATCTCTTCTATCACGAAAATGTAGGTGGAAGGTTCATGATTCTTAAGTTGGGTTAAATACGAGAGTTTTAATCCATAGGTATTAGTCTGGACCAGCAACCGGAGGAAAAGATAAACCATGTATGCGTTGATAGTTCGTTTCTTCACATGTTCTTTGTAGCCTCAAAGATGCTCTCATCCATAGTTAAGACTAATTGTATAGATAGCTTAGTTTAGTATAAAAATATATTTACCAAAACACACACACTTTACATCATGTCTTAATCGTACAGTTGTAGTAAATTAACATCTAAAAAGGTTTCCACCCCGTATTCCTATTCCCGTGGGCTCGACATCTGCCTAAAAAGAGCCACCGTATTATTTGTACGACCCGTACACTTGCGGGCTCATCAAGTTTTTGGCGCCGCTGTCGAATAGGCAATTGGTGAAACTTTAATTTTTACTTTTATTTTACGTGTTAGTTTGCTATTTCAATATTTTAGTGTTGACAACTTGGTCTTAGCCTCGCATTTCTGCGTAAAATGCATTCTGTTGAACACCGGCAAGAGACAAAGGCTCTGTGGATCCATCCTTAGAGCCGGAACGGCGCTTCATCAAGCCAACGGAGAGAAGCTCTAGCGCAGAAAGTTGCAGCTAATGTAGACAAACTATCATGGAGCAACCACAATCCACCTCAATCGAGCGGGCAGCACTAGTGCCCGAGGAATTAGCAACCAGGCCGGTTCACGATGTGGCAATCCCACATGCCGGTAATGTTACATCTAGCATCCGCAAACCTGAGCCAGGAGGGAGGTCTGAGCTTAAACAGAATATGGTGCAATTGCTGCACACAAGCGGGCAGTTTACAGGTCTCCTCACGTAGACCTACAATAACATCTTCGTAATTTTCTCGGAGATAAGTGACACTTACATCCGCTGAGTGTCACAGATTATGTCAGGCTTACACTTTCCCATTTTCACTTTTGGGAGATGCTGAGGTGGCTGAAAGCCGAGCCACCAAACGCTATCACCTCAAGGATGATCTTGCAAAGAAGTTCTTTATCCGATTCTTTCCTCCTGTTAAATGAATAAGGCTTGAATTCAAATTCTAAGTTTCAAACACAGGGAAGGAGAGAATCTGTATCGCTTGGGAGATTTAAATCAGTGTTGAGGGACTGTCCTCATCACCATCAGTCAAATGGTATGCTGGTGCACACTTTTATAGAATGTTTGGAACCCCACACAAAAATCTTGCCGGATTCGGCAAAACTGGGGACAAGCTTTTAGAAAAGACTTATGAAGAATCGTATACTTGCTTAATCGTATTCGCAGGGAAATCCGAGGAATGCTGACTCTTCAAAGGGGAGGAGCAAGGAAAGCAGCTGAGTCTTGAAGTGGATGTAGTTTATAAATTATCGCCTACGTATAGTCGCTTTGCAGAATCAACTGAACACCCACTTCGGCAACATGAACTTGAGCCAGCCTCAAGCCTGAAGTAATACAAAAAGAGATTTGGTGTGAAGTGTGAGTGGGAGCAATGAACACTACCTGAGTGTTGTGGAGCAAATCCAGACTCCTGGTGAACTTTGTCGGGAATGCACAAAGGAGCAATCACCCACAGTATGGGAATAGCTACAATCAACTGGAGGGTTCACCCGAATTTCTCTTGGGGTAGCAACAACCATCAAAAAGGAAGTTCGAGCTGTGGATGCAAGGAATCAAGGAGGGCCAGCGTAACTATCAAGCACAATACACAAATAACAATGCCCCTCCTCCACCACCATCACCCAGTCATGAGGAGATGTTCAAGCAAATGATAGCTAGCCAAGCTCAATTGCAAAGTTGACCATGTCAAATTACAGCCGATGAAAAATATTCAAATAGCTACCATGGCATCGAGTATCAATTTGGGCAATTTGTCGGAGCCCGTAACACTGTAGCCCAGAGGAGACTCCCCAAAGGACACGATCCTAACCCCAAGGTAAATGCAAAGCTGACCACGAGGAGTGGTCTTGTAACAGCTGAGGTGGAACCTGAAAGACCACCTCAACAATGGGAGTAGCAGAAGGAGAGGGAGCAGAATGATGAGAGGGGGAAACACAAGGATGTCGAACTGCATGTGCACTCCACCCCCATTCCTCATCGACAAAGAAGCACAAGGAGGAGGCGTGCTTCAAGAAATTCATGGAGGTGCTCAAAAAGGTACACATTAACTTACCTCTTGTTGATGTTTTGCGGAGTGCCCAAGTGGCTGCAAGTATATTAACGACACCGTGGCCAACAAAACAAGCTTACCGAATATGCCACGGTGGCCCTCAGAGAGTGCACTTCCCGGATACAAAACCGCTTGCCCATGAAGCTCAAAGATCCTGGGAGCTTAACACCACTCAATCGGGCAAAGTATCCGAGCTCTCTGGTTTATGTGATTTGGGAGCGAGCATTAACTTGATGCCAACTTCGGTATTCAAGAAGTTAGGGTCTGTAGTCCTAGACCTACAACAAGATTTTGCAGCTTGCGTATCGCTCCTTAGCAAGGCCAGATGGTATTCTCGAGGACGTGCTAGTGCAAAGTCGGCTCCCTAATCTTCCCGGTGGGATTTTATTGTGCTGACTTTGAGCGACTGAAGTCCCATTTATTTTAACATACCTTTCTTGGCAACCGGAAGGCGCTCATAGATGTAGCTGCAGGTCACCTAACGATGCGAGCACATGAGGTCGTGGAGGTGTTCGATGTACAAGGCCACCAAACTCCCTATTGTGTACGAGCAATCCTCGCTGATCAACATGCTTGAGCAACTGAGTGCCGCTCAAGGCATTGAACAACGAGAACGAAAGGGAGAGCCCCCCGATAGAGGTAAGCTTGATGAGGGTGGGGACGTCATGAGAAAACGTCCGTCACCCTAGGGGCAGAAATAGCTCAAACACGTCGAGCCGAGACGGTAAACCAGCGCCGCATCAGAGGCAACCCGTGAAATGTAATTGTAAACTGTACATATGAAGAAAAAAAGAAGAGAAAGATTTTTATTTTTATTTAATATTTTGTAGTATAGAGTGTAAATAGAAAAATAAAATATTGTTATTATTTCTCCAACTTTGGAATTCTAATCGATTTCGTGTGGTAAGATGTTTTACAGATTGAACGGAGGAAAAAATGCAAAGGAATGCAAAAGGAGAAAACGAGGTAAGAAAATTTTTTAAGTGGCAAACAGTGAGTCACAAAGGATGGCTCCGTGTCACGGAGGAGGGCCTCCGCTAACTCCGTGACACGTTGAAGGCAAAGTATGAAATTTTTAAAAATTCCGCATCGCCTCGTGCGATGGTTCGTGTCACGGAGGGCATGCTCCGCTGCTAACCTCCGTGACACGTTGACGTTAATCGCGTCGGGTCACACCGGGTCACCGGGCGACCTGCCGCGATTTTTCCACTTTGCAAACCCCAAAACCTCTCATTTTTCCTATTTTCTTCTACCCTCCGCGACAATACCCCCAAAAATCCCCTCCCCTCAACGTGTCACGGTACAGAGTAAAATTTCTCAACTTTTCCTTCGTCTTAATCGAATCAAAGGTATGTTCTTGAACTCAACTTCAATTTTTAGCTAAAATTTCGATTTCTAGCATGAACTGGGGATGAATCCATGCCCTGATATAAAATTGAGCTTGAATACATTTGGGTTGTTGTTAATTGTGTTCGTAGTATCGTTGTGATCATATGAACTCGTTAATTGCGTGCTTAAATGAATTTTGTGCTCAATTGTAGTTAGGGTTGGATTGTGAAGTTGAAAAGTTGAATTGAGGATAGGAATTGTTGAAAAATTGTGGGTTGTGCATGTTGGGTGAATGAATCGTGTTATGCTGACGCGGTATGCCTAAGAAACGATGCAATTATCGGGGGTGTAAATTGGGTGAAATTCCAAGAACCCATCGAATTACATGAAAATTGGGGAATTGCTTAGTTTGAGTTTAGGAATATTCTTATTTTTTCTGTTTTCTCTTAGTCGAGTGCCATGTCATGAAATGACTATCGATAGTATGCTGAAATTAGTACGAAGTCCGAGTAGTACATTGAGGTTATACTGTCGAATTTTAAGAAGGCACGAGGCGATTTTGTTTATGTTTTTTTACTTTTGTTAGTGTTTTAGATTTTGTATCTTTTTGTAAATTAGAATAAAGGTGTTCTTGCCGATATGCATAATGTGAGCTAAAGACTACAGTGGGGTGGCCGAGCCAAAACCCAACCTTAGTCAAAAGCTGAAACAATTGACTAACATTATTACTGTCTGTTTTCTTTGACAGAGACAATGTCCAGCAGGCGTGACAAAGGGAAGCGCGCATCAATGTGCGCCTAAGAAAAGATTGAGACTGGAGCAAGAATTCAAAGAAGGACTGGTAGTTCCACGCGGCCAGCGCCGCCAATAAGGAACACGGTGGGTGACCTAAGAGGGGAAAAGTGGTACGCCAAACATAAAGAGAACAAATACTTCCCGAGGAACATATTGCACGGGAACCATTGGCACAAGAGTTCCCCCGGATGGTGCAAAGGATTGACGCCTGCATTGGCCACGCTTCATTTCTAACGAGCCTGCTGAGTGCAACTCCGCACTTAATCCGGGAATTCTACGCCAATCGGAACCCGACATTAAGGAGTCACACCATCAAGATAAGGGGCCGCATTGTCACTGGAGCCTCACCACCTCAATGCCATCCTAGGGGCACATGTGCAGCGTGGACGCCCACGCACCCGATAGCTGAACATCACCCACCTTATAGCGGATATCGATGCACATTGGTGTGGAGCTCGGCCCACGCACGTTGGAGCAGGCACAAGGAGAGGGGCTACCATCGACGCTGCCCATGCAATGCATGAACAAAGGAAGCGTAATTTGGATTAAGATCGTTTGCTCCCGTTTGATTTCGGGGGTGCACACGACAAACATGTGACCCGGATCGCAGAGGCTTGGTATACGCCCTGATGAAAGGCTGGTGATCAATGTTGGGGCGATCATATCCGCCATGAAGAGGGCCCGATTGCATCAAGGGCACTGTGTACGGATTCGCGGCCGCCGACGACGTTCCCCGAGGGGCTTCTGAGGTCGAGGAGGAGGCCCTAGATTACATCCCGCATGGAGTGGTGTGCCATTGATGTCACAAAACTAAGGCACTCAACACCACTCACGGGCCTGTTCGATGGCCGAGCGACATGCTCGGACGATCAATATATGTCCCGCATGTTCGGGATGCAACATGCTCCAGCTACGCATAGGCGGACCGGCAACGGAGGATCTAGCTGTGGTACTGACTTAGATTGCCCATTTGGCGAGAACGCCAGGGCGCTATTTCGGGTGGGCCCAACTTTGTGGAGCCTATAGATGACAGATGTCCCCACGGACGCGGAGACACGCCGCGAGGATTCCGACGTTGGAGTCGAGGAGGATGACGGTGGAGACCAGATATGGGGATGAGGAGGCAGCACCAGATGAGGAAGTGGAATACTTTGACTGATCAGGGAGTTTCACGAACCACCTTCTGTTTGTAATTGTATGAACACTGGGGACAGTGTTTGATTTTAAGTGTGGGGTGGGAGTAGTTAGGTGTCAACAATTTGCCTTCTTGTGTATATCATCGCATGTTCCTTGCTTTGTTGTCGTGTTTGTTTTAATTTGACTCTGTGTATGTGTGTTCATGGCTGTAAATATTGTTGTTGTGAAATTGTTGTTGTGTACTGTGAAATGTTGTTAGCCAAGATAAATAGTCTTGTCAAATCATCGACATTTTTAAAAATTTTTCATATAACGATTTTTCTTTGGTTTCTCGAGTTTGTTTGAGCCTTGCCGAGAAGAGTCCCATTGTACCGAAGTCGTAAACAGTGACCCTTCTCTATGATGGATAGATGACGAATTGGTCTTAAGGGAAAGGTAGTCAATAGGGAGTAGTTATATTTCATTTTATTTTTCATTTTTATTTTTAAAATTTTTCCTTTAGTTTGTTTTTTAGTTGGATTGCTGGTTGTATCCCATGCATGTTGCTACCCTATGGCTCCGACATCCTTGTTGCGTGTTGTACATAATAATTATATAGCAAAGATGATTCGTAGAAAGTATGCAAATTTTTGTACATATGTAAGATACTTATGCCGTAGAATTTGATTCGGTGTGATTGAGGCTTAATTTTGAATTCTTGTGATTGAATACATTAAAGAATCTGTGAAGTCATCTTGAGTTGAGCAGCACGAGTGTATAGCAAGAAATTGTTCATTCCATGCTATTGTCGTGATTGTCTAGAACTTGCCTGTCGTGGTACGAAACGAAATGAAGGAAGTGTAGTGTAGGAAAGGATGTAGGCATTTTTTTGTCAACCAAAAGTTTTTCTTGTTTTTCTTTCATATCTACTCTGAAGATTAATCCCTAGTCAGCCCGTTGAGCCTTTAGCTCTTGATAAATTTTTCTTTCTGATTTTTCTTTGTCGGAAAGGGTGAACTAAGTGAACTCTTTCTTTCATGGTCCTTAAACCAAAGCCGAAGCTCTTAAGCGCTCAAGAAAATGTACAATTTTCCCATGGTGTCAAGGAGTGAAGTGATAAAAAGAAAAGAAAAGTGATGAGAAAGAAAAAAAAGAAAAAGAAAAAAAAAAGAGTCGAGGGTGAAATGGCCAGAGTTGAAGGGAAGGAAGTTGTTTAACTCAACTTTCTCGTCGATTAGTCTAGTGTGTTAAAGAGATGGGTGATAAGTATGAGGATAAACTTCAAGAAAAGGAGGAAGGAAGAAAATATTTTTGGAATTTGATGGGATGTGTGAAAAAGCGC
>JACEIK010013295.1:2780-18366 GCA_018107945.1 Datura stramonium
TTAAACGAAAAAAATTGTATTTACCTTTATATTTTTTAAAAATTTATGTTTATCCCGTTTTATACTTTTTCAATAAAATCGTCCCTATCATTCAACTTTGAACACATTTATTTTTGAACATTTAAACTCCATTATCTTCCTCTTTAATATCATACGTGGCGGATCATTCCGCTGGCATTTCGCATTCACGTCTCCGTTTGACTGTCACTCTGGGACGTAGTTATAGATAGGTTAGTCTTGGTGAGTTGTTGGCTCCATCTATTATCTTCTTCTACTACACGCGGTTGTCGTTGCCATATTCTATATGTGACTTAGTCATCTCTCCCTCGCTGCAGATCAGCACCTAAGAAAGAAACGAAGGACTTTATTCAGTGGCCCCGTAATCGCCCTCTGAACGATCAAAATAAGGTAGAGCTTGAAGATAAGTTTTGTACTCAATCTTATTTCTCAGTCCCTTTACTCGAATCCTCGACTCTCTCCAAACAATATCACTTTCACGTAAAATAGTACAAACAAAAATAATTAATACTCCTGAGAAATGCTTTTTAATTTCCCGCAATTGCCGTTGGTATTTCCTTTTCATATTCATAAATGTCAATCTATCAAATACAAATTTCATCTTTTGATTGATACTGAAAAAAAGCAAACCCTGAAATTAATGCTTTCCATATTATATCGTATGGATCTGAATCATCAGCTAGTTTAGCTGTCCTCTTCTGTCTGCTCTCCAAGAATTTAATTGGACACCTTCTAATGATTTTGATTTGGTAAACATATAATCAAAATATAAAAGAAATAAATACATAAAAAAGTTAAGCGAAATTCAACTTGAAAAGAATAATTTTTTACCTAATAAAAAAATAGTCCGTTAAACAGACTTTATCAAAAAATTATATATTAAATTGTAAATATTTTTGATGAAACTTTCGACTTTATCAGTAAAATCAAATGTGTTAATTAGGCGCGACATGTCACATATTTGAATTTTATCACATGTAAAATCATACTGATGTTTAAGTGAAAAGAAATCCACACAGTTTTGGACTTCTTGGAAATTTCTCAATCATAAAGAAAAAGAAAAGAAAATAATAGGAGATAAATGTGTGGATCATAATTCATAAGATATGTTAAATAAGTGTTAAATCCATAACACAAAAAAGCATGGTCTTAAATTCTTCTTTAATATTACGGTTAAATTAACCATACAACATAAGTTTTGTCTTGTTGCTTTCTCTTCGACGGATCGATGCTCCCACATGATATTATTTTTTTCGTTCAATTTTATTTCCATTTAAATAAATAAAATCTTATATAATTAGAAAAATTTATTTTTTTCAAGACATTTGATTAAGTGTAAGACAAGTTGATGGAAATACCTTCTTATTCCCTCCGTTTCAAAATAAGTGGTATTTTTGATTTGGGTACAACCCTTACAAAAACTATTCATTCCTAAAAAGAAAAATATATTTTTATCCACTTACGCTTAATAAATATCTTGAAAAAGATATACTCCCTCCATTTAAAAATAAGTGGTATTTTATCCTTTTGATTTTGTTTCAAAATAAGTGATGTTTTACATAATCAAGAAGACATTAATGATATTTTTTCAATTTTACCCATATTTAAATGGAGAAAGTTTTACAAAATCAAGAAAATATTAAAGTGTTATATCTTTTTCAAGATATTTACTAGAAAGTGGGCAAAAATACATTTTTCTTTCTAGAATGAGTAATTTTCTTAAGGGGTGTGCATGAGCTAAAAGCACCACTTATTTTGAAACAGAGGAAGTACTCTTTAGTATTTTCTTGATTATGTAAAACTCCCCTAATTTAAATAGATGTAAAAATGAAAGAATATCATTAATGTCTTCTTGATTGTGTAAACTACCACTTATTTTAAAATGGAAAGAAATATATTTTAGAAGCGAGTAATCTTCTTAAAAAGTGCATTAAAACTAAAAAGCACCCCTTATTGAACAATATAATATAGTTAAAATAATATATTCACACATTGAATACATATTTTTATAAAAATAATATTCTCTCTTTTACTTTAAAATCTTCCAAAATGTATGGCTCGAAAGAGACAATTGCTTCAACTACTAAAAAGGAATAAACATGTGGATTCCCAAACTATGAGTGTTAAGTGTCTTTTTAGGTAAAAGACAATTACATAGTTCTCATAGCTTGATTTGTCTTACTGGGCAAAGAGACAATAGAAAAATCTATGCTATAAATAAGATTACATCACTACTAAGTATCTGACACTAATTCTATTCAAATTAGTTATCTACTAATCTACAAATGCTGACAATTGGATCTTACATAAACTATTTTTGTGAGTAACCAAAAATAAAACTGTGTAAAATACTGTTGGAAACAATACACTGACACTGGAATAAATTTGGTAAATTTAAGGGGTGAACTAACAAGTCTTCGTTACTGGCTCGGATGATATTGTTCTGCCTCTTAAGCCCCGTTACTGACCTCTTTTGCGTCTTGATGATATTGATCTACACTGTTGCAATGAAAGGTGTCAATTCAAGCTCCATGCTTCAAGTATGTGATTACATTTGCTAACTTTGAAGTATTATTTTCTGCATTAGGACGGCCAAGATACTTCCCAAGGATATGTTGATGACATTGACAACATCATTGTTGAGCTGAACATTAAGGGATAGGACACAGAATGGTGAGTGAGTTACTTAGCATTTCATGAGCAAACGTTAAGACCCCTCTCTAATTCAGAAAAACTACATACCCAATGAAATCCTTCTTTCTCTTGAAAGGAAGCGCCTATTAGACTTTCGCCAAAGTTTGCTATCTGGGCGGCTATTACACATATTGCAGCCCCAGGTATGTTAATCTGGAAACAATTTTACTGGTCAGTATATGGAATAGGCCTTCCTAAAATAATGACAAAAAGCTGAAGATATAGAGTAGGCAGAACGGCATGTATCAGTCTTTCAGCACAGACAGACCTGCTAAAGATGTAGTGAATGTTTCTACAAAATGAAATCAAATAAAAATACAATAGATGCGCTAAAACCATAGAAACCCCCTGCCTCGGGTTGGTCAGCCCAAAACATTTGTCAAAAATATCAGCCAATCAATCAGGTGATATCATGCAAGAATACCTTCATCGAAATCACCCATTTCATAGTATATTCTGATAGAAAAATAGTTAGCATACTCTTTGTCCAAAAAAGAATAGAAGGGTTTGGAGTATGAGCTCACACATCTAATTTCCAGTGTAACTCAAAGATCAATTCCCTAATATTTTTAAAATAAAACTTGTATATTTAGTATTAACATTTAAAAGATGCATCAACAACAACAACATAGTCAGTGTGAGGGTGGGATGTACCAAAATAACAATATTTTAATAGTTAAAATATTGAAAATGTTCGAAAAATTATAGTCAGAGAACTTTTTCAACTCCACAAAATACTAACACTGTCATTCTTTTGGCGAAAAGCACCTCTCACGGAGGGCATGGATAGCAAGGTCCAACTATATGCAAGCATGTCATTCTTTAAAAATTCTATAAGCTCCCAATAAATTATCATAATACAAGACTTCTCAGCTATTGATGTCCATCTCGATTAATTCTCTTTTTTAGACTGATTACGGCATGTGTCACACTCATCGATCTACTTCTCCTCTGCCATTTCGATCTTCATTAAGAGGGTCAACCGAAGCTATTGCTCTACCTCATCTCTTTATGTTATGGTAGATTTTGAAAGAGTTACCAAGAATCAAACTTCCACTACACATAATTATCTTTTTTCTTGAAAGAAACACTACACATGATTAGGGCTCCAGCCTTGCACACCTTTATAGCATGAAAAACACAATATGTTCACAAATCCTAGAAGGGAAAGGAGAAAAATAGGATTGCTAAAACAATGAAACCACTTTCAATTTACACTCTTTACGATTTTATCAACAAGGTTTCAAAACGAAACATTTGCAAGTTAAAAAGACAATAAAACTATGGTAACTTGGAGACTATCAAGAGTCATATAAAACTCAAAACCTTTCAATCCTTGCCAGTTTAGATACCGATAGGCAGCACTATCCATATTAATTGAGGGTAGAAGAAATACTTCAACAGCATAAATAATATCTTATGTTATTGCAGCAAAAAGATGTTCCTTCCGTCCTCACAACCTCAAGGAATAAGCCAAAAGTCCCATGAAAACATCAATCCCCGGTCATTGAGCCCGAATAGCGCCCACAGTTAACCCAACACTTCTTTGTACAACCACTCCCTAATCCCTATAACAAAATTCTATTACAGCTACTCCTCATAAAAATTTCAATGTGTTTTGTTCCCAAATTTTTCTCCAACATTTCTGATCACCAAAATTCTTTTCTGGCCTCAACCTGGACCATTGTAGACCTCATGGGGCTAAAGCATTAAATGATGTAATAGCACATAGATACAAAAAATTTCAACATGACATTTTTGTTTCCATATCCTTAATCCCATTATTGACTAGTATCTCCAGGTTATCCTAATATATAAAAGAGAATCCACATGGCCACACCCATAAGCAAAAAGTTTCAAAACCTAGAACCATTCATAGAAGGCATACCTGACCCGTTAGACAACCAACAGAAGCAAGGAGAACTGAAGCAAGAAGCCCAGCTAAGGTTCCCTCAGCACTCACAGCCCCTTCAGTACCCCGAGGCACTACCTTGAACGTGGTGACAAGGTACCTGCAATTGTTGTGCAAGTACTCAAAAGACAATTCTTAAAGAGAGCCATCTGCTCCTGCTGATGACAGAATTGAACAGATAAAAGCTAAAAGTGGTCGGACTTGCTTACGATTTCCTTCCAAAGGAGATAACTTTGTAGCTAGTACTATCTAAAATTCATATGAACTACAAATACCAGCCTAGCGAAGTGTTAAGTCATGGAGCTCATCACACACCTAAGATGAAAACTAAATTATGTAAAATTGCATGAATCCAGCCTCTATCTTTATTTTATTCTGGGGGCCAGCTTTATAACTACAATCTAACTAATAAATAATATGGTAGAAAGAAATAGATGAATCTTTCTACTATACTATCTATTAGAATACTGCTATATTGACAGGCGATTCTAGCACCTATGGGTGTGACCTAGCAGTCAACGAAGTGGGTGCAAACATTGGAGTCCAGGGTTCAAATCCCAACTGAGACAAAGAAATACTAGGTGATTTCTTCTCATCTATCTAAGCCAAGGTGGAGTTAACCACTACATGTGTTGGTTGGTGGTAGCAAGTAACCCGGTGAAATAGTAGAGGTACACCATACGTGCAAGCTGACCAGGCTGGAAATTCTACGAAATTATGATACTTTTCAGGTCCTTGGGTTTTCAAACGGTAAATTTTCATTCTTCATCTTTTACATGTAAAATACTGTTAGTGTGCTTTTAACTAAGTCTAGAATTAAGAATTAACAGAACTCCAGAAATTAAAGAATTTATTTCCAGTTTTTACATGAAGAAGTCACTGTCTTCAGCACATCAAATTCTTAGTAGTTAGCCAGAGGTGAAGAGGCTGTACTCACGTAGTTTTACCATACGCCTTTCCTATCTCGCTCGAGACAGTATCGCTCAACTTGGTACAGAAACTGGCTACAAATGCAAGTTCCCACAGGCGAGTAAATGCCTCCCCACCAACACCATTAATTGATAAGAATGCACAAACACAGCCTGCTGCACTGGAGCCTATCACGCTTCCAGGTCCTCTCCTTCCTTTTCTCTTCTCTGCAACCCCTTGAGCCTCTTTCTGAGCCATTTTGACCTTAGTCGCAGCTGTGCCCTGTTTGTTTTAACTTAATTAGTCCAGGTTTCCTGACATTGTTTATCAGAATCATCAGCCTAATCAGGAAAAAATACTCCAGATAATTTCCATCATTATTTCCAGTCGAAAAGACATCCCAGAAGTTATCCAGATCGGTCAATATCAGTAAATTTTCTTGTTTGCTTATGAGGTTCCACTAATCTATCAGCAGGATACAATTTCTCCTTCTTTGTTCTTTACTTTTTACTTAAATCGACTATCTTATTTAATTAAACAAAGAAAGAGGGATTTGCAAGCAGTATTCGTAATTGAGTATTCTGATTCCTTTTTCTATTGATCTGAAATGCACACAAGCATAATTTTTCTTCCTACTATCTTTTCTCAGATGATTAAATGGGATAAAACATTATGCACAAAGTAGAATCCTCAAAATAACACTGCACGAATAAAGCATGTCAAAATGAAGAAAGCTCAACATTTTACTTACAATAACGAAATACGTTGCTACAAGAAGAAACCCAGAAGACCCAAAAGCTCGCCAAGTGAGAGTGCCAAGCAAGAAAGCAGCCCCAATACCAGAAAGTGACAAGCCAGAGACTAGAAGTGGAGAACCCACAGTGAAGATGATGATGTTGCTCAGCAAAGCAGATTGCCACGTGGGCGGTGAAGATTGAACCAATTGAATTGCTCTTTGGACAATTCCAAGATCAGTAACTGATGCTTGTGCTTTGATTGATGATGATGTTCTTGACATTTTCTGATGATGCCTAGGGTTTAGAGTTGACGATTGAGGAAAGTAGTCAAATGGGTTTTGGAGATTTGACGTGAAAAATGAAAGCTTTGGCTTTTCAAGACGGAGAAGTAATGGAAGTCCCGGCGATGAAAGACTCGAAAAAGCCATTTTTTAATAGCTTTAGAGCTTGCACGTTAGACTCCGGAAGCCGTGGAGTCATCAATAAGCCGTGGATCGCTGGAACCGGAACTAAGATTCTTGTTGGGCTAATTTGCACATAGACCCTTAGGTTTAGCAAATGTGTTTCACTCTCTACAAAACTTCACTAACAGTGGCATAAAGAATTAACGGAAAAAAATAAAAGTTCGACATTTATTTACCGTCAATGAAACTTGTTGGGGGCATGTTCAACATATATATAGACATTACATAGACACTACATAAGTTAATAAGAGTGTGAATATGTTAATAATTCAAGTACAAATATGTGTCTAAAGTTAAATATTAAAAACAAATATATAAAAGAAAATATATGATGAGAGATAAATATAATCCTTTTTTGGATTAACTTCAAAGAAAATAAATAAATTTTTAGGACTTACTAATATATTATTTTATTTTAATTTATTTGCCTTAATTACTATTTGGTTAAAAAATGTATGTTTGTTATCTCTGTAATATTTTTGGCCTTGGTTCCCCTGACCNATTTTATTTTAATTTATTTGCCTTAATTACTATTTGGTTAAAAAATGTATGTTTTATGTTAATTAGTTTTAAAGAATTAAAAATTCTATATTGCAATTTAAAGGAATATTGGTTAGAGGGATTACTTTGTTTGAATATTTTGCTCATGATGACAGTAAAAATACTCCCATTGCTATCCTCTTTTTCTTATCCACTCTATACCAGTGCTGCCATTTTCCTAACTGGGAAATAACAATGGCTGTACAATGCTCTTCGTCTTCTGTAATATTTGCATCGCATTCACCAGCAAAATCTTTCTCTTCCTCACACAATAAGACCCTTTTCTTGGGTTTCTCCTTAGCTTCAAAGCCGTCCATTATTGTAGCCAAGACCCATCGAGCTACTCAAATTCGTTGCCAAGAAAAGACAGCTCTTGTTCCTTTGGAACAGCGATGGATGTTCGAAGAGTCTGAATTCAATGGCCCTGTAAAGATTTACTCTTTTCTTTTATTCGATTACTTGTCTTGATTTTATCAATTTTTTGCTCTGGGAATTTTTGGGTTATTGTGAAAATTGAGGATTTTATAGACTACCCTTTTCTCTTCTGTACTTGGTTTTTCTCATTAAAGGTGTAAAAGACTTCAACTTTCGTCTTATTTTGGTATGCATTTGGACTTTGCTTTGGGTTGTTTTGAGCAAGTTGTTATCTCTCCATTTTGGGCGGAATTTGCTAAGTCTGTGAATAAGAAGAGAACTATTGGCCAGAGTTGAAACCTAGGTGGTTGGCACATGTACCCTTGCTTTTCTTAATAACCATATTGTTTGGTTAAACTTGCACGCACCCCAACTAATTTTACATGGTTCCTGCTAGCTCCCATCAACATAGGTAGATGAGGCTTGGGCCTCTAGATAGAAAGAACTACCTAGTGTTTTTACGTCTGCTGAATTTTGAACATGTGCCTCATGGTTCTCAATTGTATGCTGTACCTGCTTTAGGTTCATTGAGAATCAAGAATTTAACTAAGCTTCCAGTAAGTTATTTTAGAGGTACATTTTTCTATTGGATAAGAACCTCAATGTTGACAGTTCTGAGTGCTTCTTGTTCTACCTCAAGAGTTTATTTAGTTTCTTGTCCCCCTTGATAACTTGTGGAAAGCAGCAGAATACAGAACAACCACAATATCTGCTGTGCCATTTTTTCTTTAATCCAGTCTACCTATCCTAGCTTCTGTGGATAATGCCTCAAAGGCGCTTATGATGCCTGAAATACTAGTTGGAAAGGGCGATACCAAACTAATGTATGGCAATCATCGCCGACTCATGGTGATTAAAAGCTCTGGTAGCATTCTCTTTTCTAAAAAAAAAAAAACGGGGCAGGGGAGGGTGTGTGTGTGTGTGTGGTTGTTGAGGCTGTGGGCTGTTCTTTTGAGCAGTAAACTTAACAAATGACCAATTTCTTTGCTCTTAATTATGCTTTAGTGATTCTATATATCTTTTGATCTTAATGAGTATGCATAGAAGAGTTTTTATCTAATGGATGTCATTGTGTTGCCAGAACAAGAATATGAATGCTTGTACATGAGTTAAATTATTAAGGTATTGCAAGTAATTTTTTCTTCTTCCTGCCTCCAGGACATTTGGAATGAAACATGGTATCCCAAGGGTGCAGACCATGTGAACACAGACAAACCTTGGTACATTGTTGATGCCACCGATAAAATACTTGGAAGATTGGCATCAACTATAGCAATACATATCAGAGGGAAGAATCTGGCAACATACACTCCAAGTGTGGACATGGGTGCATTTGTGATAGTGGTATGTTCCTGTGCTAAATGCTTGTTCATTTTTCTGCATTGTGATTAGAAAGAAGGACAATTTTTACTTTTCGTGTTGGGAATTTCAGGTTCTATTAAGATCTCTTTGATTCTTAAAAGAATATGGGACATGTACCATTTTGAAAAAGAAAAAGAAGAATATAGGACATGTAGTCTTAAAAGACTTTGATAGTAGGTAATAGGCCATGAAAATATGATGTGGGAACTGAATCTTTTCCCTTTTTCATTATCATGATAAGTGGCTAATCCACCATATTTTTATGCTAGTATGTGTATTCTCTGAAGGTTTCTTCATTTTGCAATGGTATTTCCTTTTTCCTAATCATTCAAGTGGAAATATCCATTCTCTTCTAGTTCCCCAAGCTTATGTAGACAATTTAAGTTCAAATTTTCAAATTTATATAGGTTTTGTTTGGGAAATTTGGAACTACTGTTGTGCTCTTTTAAGCAAACCTTTAAGATTTCGCCCCTTCAGAGATATTTTTTTGAAAATGGTAACAGGTCCCTTAAGGGACATCTGATTAAGAAAAACTTAAGATTTCCAAACTGTTCGATCTTTATATCAGTATGAAATTAACTTTTAAATGTACCACAAATTTTGGTAACATAAGTATGCAGATCCCTGCTTTTATAAGTTTCTTAAGAATGGAATGTGATTTCTATTTAGAGGTCAATCTCTTCTCCTCATCCTTTCTCTTTTTCACCTATCTGAATATTGTTGATTAATAATATGGATTCTCATTATGCATATTTTTTGTTCAACTATGTTGATATCTCTTTGTGCATAAGAACCTTGATGGTGCTCATTTTTCCGGCCCATTCCTTCTATTTATCTCTTTGCTGGGATGAAATTCGAGTGAAGACACTTCTAAAGTCGCCTTTCTGAAGTCAACTAAGCAATAGACTTTAATTTTTGCTTTTTCTGTGTGATAAATGTCTTTTCATCATAGATTTGGTAATTTCACTCCAGAATGGTAAATCTTATCCTGCTCTGCTTTAATTGTGAACTATCTGTTATTACATAGTTGGTTTAATGTCTCAGCAATGTTTTCTGTAATTGAACATCTAAAGGTTAATGCTGAGAAGGTTGCTGTATCTGGGAAGAAAAGGACCCAAAAACTTTACAGGAGGCACTCAGGGAGACCAGGTGGGATGAAAGTAGAGACTTTTGATCAACTTCAACAAAGAATTCCAGAAAGAATTATTGAGCATGCTGTCCGCGGCATGCTCCCGAAAGGAAGAGTAAGTTTACTATTCTGCTGCATTACTGTTTGCTGATATTCTATTCATACAACTACCTGTTTTTAGGTTTCTTTCTTACGTTGATTAAAGCAAGGAGATTTTAGGCAATATATACCTATCATGTTGGACTAGGAGTACCAGACTTTGGGACTCCTGTAGGGCAACTCTGTTTCCTCCAGCAATAATTCAGGCCCATAAAATATACGAACACAGGTTTGCTGGTCCAAAAATGAGTTAATAGATGTCCTACCTTTGATCTTATTGCCAATTTTGCATCAAGATTCTTGTATGTAGAGGAAAAAAGGAATCTTGTAAACTTGTGGTCTTAACCCTTATGCATCAAGATTATTCTTCTGTACATATACTCCCTCCTCTTTCAAGAAAGTGATAAATTTCTTCATTGGATCTTAGTATTGATATGGTCCACTTTTTCCCCTCCTTGTATTAACATATGTAGGCCCTCGAGATAACAAACAACAGCCATTTGTTTGAAAGGCCGGAAAAAAAAGTGGGGAAAGGTTTCCTGATTTCCTTGAATGGTTTGACAAGAGAGAGTAGAAAGGAAAATGATGAGAGGAAAACAATTTTCTGTTGGACTTACTAATTTTTCTCTTGCTTTTCTGAGATTGAGGAATATGAAATTTCCTTCTTCATATCTTTATGAACTCCAAACAAGAGAAAACGAAAACACTCTTTCTCGTTTTCTCTTCTTTTTTCCGCTGTACCTGTTCTAAATTTGTTCACATTTCTGTTTGTGCAGCTTGGTAGACAATTATTTAACCATCTTAAGGTTTATGAGGGTCCGGACCATCCTCATGACGCGCAGAAGCCAATCGAGTTGCCTATACGCGACAAGAGAATACAGAAGCAACGGTGAACTCCAGTTCCCATGAAATGGCATTGAGAGATCAGCCTGCAGTTTCTCATTTCCCATTTCCAGCTAACTTTTTGTTTAACAGGCATAAACTTCACTGTTTAGCACCATTGCTGTACCTGTCCATTCACCAGTACAAATTTATTTGCCTCCAGAGCAATTGTCTGTGTAGTTTTGTTAAGCAAATGGTTTCAGTTTTTTATGCGAAATTCACAATATTTTGACCTCCGTTTATAGGTTGGCCTAACTATGCCCATATCATTACTTAATTGATCTCAATATGCCCTTATTTCACAATGACTCCGGTCGGCAGTTGGTTTGATTAATACATGAATTAGTTATGAGATATCTATATATTATTTTATGCAGTATTTAGTTATTTCATTTTTTATGTTGCATAAAATAATACAGATATTACTCACCTCCAAACCAGCTATATCAAACGAAAGTGGAGTAATTTTGTGATTTGAGCGATATAATGAATTCTTTATTTTACGATATTACTTTAAGTTTCTTACAAATGACGTAAAATGTGTCTTATGTGATGATTTAAATTGGTAAGAATATTCACTATAATTTAAATAAGGTACTTCATAAATGTAGATTCACAAGTTGCTTCATAATTATATGTAGGAGCTCAATTGAATCAATAAGCCTTCAATTAGTATTTTAATTATGTTCGATTAGATTTTGTTTGAAATAAAGACATATTTTAGATCTATTAAATAATTGTAGGAATATGATTAGATCTAACTATAAACAGATGAACTTTTTTTTTTTTTCGTTGTTAATTTTACATATTTTAATCCTTTAAATAAAAAAGCTATTTTCTTTATTTTAAATTTTTTTTAAAGTTTTAAATTAACCGAATATGAAAAATAAAAATACATTCGAACACACCTTAGGTAAAAGGTAAATGCAAAACTACTAAGGTACAATTACCCAGCAACAATTTAAGGTATAATTATTTTCTATATCGAAATGAGGAAAAACACTTTCGAACTATTTAAAGTACAATAATTGTCAAAGTTTAAAGCCAGTGGGAAGGGTACATAAACTCCATAATTGGAGGGAAAAAACCGACCAAACACCTAATAATAATAATAATTATTTAAAAAAAACAAAAAAGCGCTGTTCACAACAAAATTATGCACAAATCTGAAAAAAAAAATGCAATCATGAAATAAATAAAAAAAGTTGATTTTATTTATTAAAATTGTGACTATAAATTTATATATCTGATTTTTGTTTTTTAAAATTCTTCTTTCTGATTCAAGTGTTGTTAATAGTGTATTTCTCGAATATAGAATGACGTGGATCTACTTATGACATATATTAAATGAACTTATAATGGTGTTAGAATTATCAGAAACTTAATTTCTAGAAAAGTTTGGTGAGGAATAAGATTCAGCTCAAAATTTTATTTTCTCTTTGTTTGAAACTAGCCCTTTTTGAAGAGCTAATGAAAAAGAAAAAGAAAAAAGATGATTTTACTTTTTAACCATTTGGGTAACAATGGATGTTGAACCTCTCTTTCATTCTCCTCGTTGCTAACGTATTTCTCAAACATATAATGATGTGTACCTTCTTGTGATATATTTGATCACCATAAACGTCAGACAATACTTTGATATTTCAAGCTGATCTTGAGGAAAATTATCTCTTGATCACTTATATTTTGAGAAATACAATATTTGATGTCTTAATCTCTTTATGAATATCCAAGAATTTATGAAAATATTCGAGATGTCTCTTCAATAAAATATATACCCCTTTTTTATCGGTGTAATTTAAAATTTAAAATGAAATAGCCTCCAAAAAATAAAAATCTCTACCAAACATTAGAATTTAAAGAACATGAACTAAACTCCTTTTTGTGAAAGTTCATCTTTAATTCATCAAAATTTTGATGTCTATAAGTACAACAATTGAAAACAATGTGCCCAAGTGCTTCTTTTGGAAAGCTTGAAAATAGTAAGAACATCAAAGAGCAAAATGAAAGATATTTTTTTGTTTAACCAAATAATTAATTATTCTAATTGCAAAATCAAAGAGCCCTTCTTTCATGCTTTTGTTTTAGTGTTTAAGCTATATATATGGATAGTCTGAAAATAAATTAACTTATTATATCAAGTTATTCACAATTTATTTTATGTCATCAATTCATACTTATTAATTAGAGTTATTTGTAATAATAAATGAAACAAGAAAGCTAGGAATCCAAGAGAAAAAATAATTCACAATTTATTAAATAAAAGCTTATAAATAGTTCAAGACCCTTTGAACTTGCCATCTTATACCAGACTTTAAAATATATGTGATATATTAAGGAGGAGCAAGAAGAGATATACAACTTGAACAAATAAATTAAACTATTTTATGTGATTGTATGGCAATTATTAATTGAAAAATACTTCACTTAAAAGATGATTTTTTAATTTTTTTTAAAAAAATTCTCACATACTTGAAAGAGAATGTATTTAAACCTTCTGTCATCTAGTGTTTATGAGGGGTGAAGGTTCTCAAATTATCTAGTTCAGATAAATAACCAAAACAACCATTTAAATATACACTAAACAAAAGGTACAAATTCAAAAAATCCCGAAATATTATGTCTAAGATAAACTCATCAACTTGGATCGCAGCATTGCAAGATCAATATCTGCTCTTGTATTCACCTGCACATAAATAAATAAATTTCAAATATGTTCAGTTACAAATAATTTTCTTTTAAATTGTGATTTCAAGTATATTATAATATTTACATGTATATCTATAAGAAAAAAAAATAATATCATTTAAATTGAAATGAAAAAATTAATATCCAGAGTATAAAACCTTTACATAATTAAATTTTTTTATACATGTTATAACAAATAATCAGCTTTATTTTTTATATGCATAAGTTCCACAATATCGTCTATTAATTATTAATCATTAATTTATTATTATATATTTGTCTTCTATTTGATTATTACTTACCTCCTTTATCAATTTTCTCCACTTTTTGAGAAACAAAACAAAAGAAAGGGGGCCTCAAGTTTCCATATAGGGTGAGACGGCACAAGCACATGTCATATAAGCCACATGGCCTTTTGATTAAATGTCAAATTAATCAAAACTATCACAGCTATTTAATCAGTCATTCTGCCGTAGCACGAAATTGATATTATTGAAATTATATATTCAATTAAATTTTTATCGGTAAAGTGAAAGTTCAGTTGGTCAGTCAATTGAGCTAAGAATATTGCTGATAATTTCATTCCCTCGTTTGTATTAATTTGAGTTATTTTTGTTCCTTTTGTTTCTCTTTAAAAAGAAAAAAAAATAAAAAGATTAAGCAAGTTACCTTGGATTGAATAATGTGAAGAAGCCTTTGATCAACTGTGGATGAAACACAACTATTGACAATAAGTCCTTCTTTCATAAGAACTTTGAGCACTTTTGATAGAGAGAGCCCTCCTTTTACTGAAATTTCCACTCCTTCATTGCATGATTTTACAATTATTCTATCTTCATCATCATCACTAATTAATTTCACAGAGGAAGAAGATGATGGTGAAATGTTTTTCTTTTCTTTCAAACTCTCTCTTTTTCTTTCCAAGTCCTCTATGTCCTTCCTCAAGTCTTTTACATAATCCACTATCTCTTCTAGATGATCAGATATAGATCTCTTCCCCTAAATCAATCATCATTTAAAAAAGAGAAAAAAAAGGAGACAAGATTAGATTGCTAGAGACAGTTTCTCATTCACCGACCAAACATCAAAAACAGTTTTTGTTTTTTTAAAGATGAAAATAATTTTATGTGAAAAAATGTCTTGGTTCGTAGCGAATACAGTCGTCAAAATGTAAATATTGTTGATATAATACTAACCATGAGATACTTGGAAGGAATAAGAAGCCTCAAACGCTGATAAAGCTTAGCCATATCGCGCCTTCTTTGCCTTTCAACATCTCTTCTTTGGACATTCTTCTTCTTCTTCTTCTTCTCCACTATCACCTCTTTCTCTTTCGGGAGATCTTGAACTTGATCATTATCAACAATAGTAATAGCGGTGGTGATAATTGATTTATTCTTTTGATCATGACTACCAAGATCATTAGAGCTTTGTGTTTGTAATGAAATTGGTGAATCTTGATTCTGAAGAGTACGGATCAAAGGAGGAGGAGGAGAAGGAGGAGGAGAAGAAATAAAATTCAATAGTTGATCTAATTGCTCAAAGTCATAGTCAAATTCATCCATTAGTTTTTTAAGCTCAAGATGACTTTTTTTTATTTGTGTTGATATATTCATCTATGCTTATTGCTCTCTTATTTATAACCGGATGAATTAATTAAAGTTTTCGTAAGATCTTCTCGAGAGTTAAATTATCTATATTTTAATTAATATTTTGTAATATATTTTTTTCAAATTAG
>JACEIK010013296.1:0-26833 GCA_018107945.1 Datura stramonium
CTACCCTTCCATTCTATGATTGGATCACTCGGGAATCTGAACTCTATTGACCGGGTCCTGCAATTAATGGAAGCATAATAAGAATACAACCAATCCATGCCGAGAATAATATCAAAATCGATCATGGCTAACTCTACCAGATTTACTGAGGTGATCTTATGGAGAACCAAGACTGGGCAATTTCTATACACCCGCCTAGCTATAACTGAGTCAACTACTGGAGTAGAAACCGAGAAGGATTCTGACAAGACATGGGGACTGACTCTGAAGCTGTTGGCTACATAAGGTGTCACAAAGGACAAGGTGGCCCCTAGATCTAACAACGCATAAACATCAACATGGAGGACTCATAACATACCAGTAACCACGTCCGGGGAGACCTCCTGCTCCTAACGGGATGCTAGCGCATAGAATCTGTTCTGGCACTGACCCCCAGCTGCACTGGTAGATTCCCCCTGATGTGCTGAGCGAGGGGGTGGGGCTGCTGAGCTAGAAGCTAGGCCACGGACCCCAATGGATCCTTTCTCACTGCTGGACAATGTCTAAGCATGTGTCCGGGTTGCTCGCACCCTAAACATGCACCCGAACCTGCCAAGCACTGGCTTGTATGCCCTCGGCCATATCTGCGACAAGCTGGAACACCCGAATCTGCAGGCCTGCTGCTCTAACCCCTCGAGCCTAATGCTCGCCCTCTCTGATCATGCCTAGGACGAGATAGCACACTCAAGGCTGATGAATCTGGGGTAGATGATCTCTGGTGGGTCTGCTGATGGTGCCTACTGTCGGACCTCTGCTGGGAGAATTTGTGGTCCTCAGTCCTGGCCCTCTTGGCCTCTCTCTCTCTCGAATGTGCCTCCATATACTAGGCATACAACACCATCCGAGGGAATTCCATATCCTAATGGAGCATCGCAATCCTGCATTCCTTATCAAAGTGACCTATTATCCCAGGCACAAACCTGCTCACTCGTGCCTTCTGGTCAGCCACTAACTCAGGAGCATACTTCGATAGGCGGGTGAACTCAAGGGAATACTCTAGTACTGTCATTCTTCCTTGATTTAGATTTACGAACTCAGCTGCCTTCAGCTCCTTCATCTCCCGAGGGAAGAACCGATCTAGGAATGCAACATGGAACTCTTCCCAAGTAACCGGACCTGCTCCGGCGACCCTGCTATCCTTCCATTGACAGAACCAGATATGCACAACCCCCTTCAACAAGTAGGAGGCCAACTCTGCGCACTCAAAATTACTCACCCCCATAACCTGGGGGATATTGGCAATCTCATCAATGATGTCATATGGGTCCTCACCTAACTTGGGCCCCAAGTACTCCGGCAGGTTCATCCTCAAAAAGTCCCTGATTCGAGCCGCTGCTACACTGCCATTCTGTGGAACATGCGCAACGGCCTACTGATTGACCTAAGCGGTCAAGGCCTGTGCAAGCATCTGAATAGCGGCCCATAACTCAACGTAGGTAGATGGCTCCGGTACCTGAGGCTCCTGAATCGGTGGGACCTGTTGATGCCCACAACCCATGCCATCCTCCTGGCCTTCACCGTTTCTATTTCTCCTTCCATTCATCCTTCAAGGATCCATGATTTTGCAATCACGAATAGCACAAAATATAGGGATAGAAAGACTCTCCATCGCACGACATAGATCATGAAAGATGGGAGCATTTCCTAAAATGTTTTGTAGCCTCTTTGTCATAAGTGTGGCACACTTCACACTCATGATAAAGACTCTACTTAACGCGGCTTTCAGACTCCCTAGGACACTTCAAACCTATGGCTCAGATACCAAGTTTGTCACGACCCGAGAAAAGACCCAGATCGTACACACGGCACAAGGGACCACGAGAGACCCCAATTCAACCCATGGCATAAGCATTCACTAACTCATTCAATGAATGTGAAGGAAACATAATTATAAAATCAATGGAATTCTAACTTAACATATCAATAGAATGAACATCCGAAGCTGAAAACATGTCTATATTTGATAAGCCTCTAATCTGGATGAGTTGATGGGACAACGCCCCCAACTAGCTCAACAATAGTAAAACTGAAAATTCAACCAAGATAACTGAAAGTCTAGTCCTCGAAAGATGAGGACTCACCAACAAAAAAGGTACTGACTCTGATAAGCGACTATGAATGGGGCTGGACCTGAGAACCGAATCCTGCATCATGAAATGATGCAGCATAGAAAGTATGTGGTCAGTACATGGAATGTACCTAGTATATAATGTAAGTAAAACTGCTTGATAACATAAATCATTTAAAACCATTCATTCATATAATAAGCTTTAAGAGTAAGTAGAAGACTATGAGCATCCATTCTGAAATCGAACTTTATCATAATGTATTCATTCATGGCTTTAGAACCTCATAACTGACTCGAATAACTCAAAGCTAAAGCATAACATTTAAATCAAAAGCTGAATAATGAGTCAAACCTTGCTTCTTGAACATGCATACATATGATAGTTATCATGAGTAATGGATATGAAAATTCGAATGATACAAACAGTGGGAGACTTGTCACTTAACCGAAATACCATGATAGAGCTTATGTGGTCCTGACTATTACACTCAAGTGGGTAGAGTCGTCCAAAACCTTGTCAGGGCTAGGGATGCTACCATGATATCGATATCAAGCTGAAAGGGGCCATTCGGGCCAAGGATAGCTCACAAGGGAGGTCCCAATAACATAATAGAATCAACCTACATTGGCGTGTAGTTCTGGGGCATAGGGTTATCGACCCTTAGCCCGATCGGTGCTAGAATCTTCTCCCAAAACATGCAATGCTCTACATCATATAAATATGAAGCTCAACATCGTCTAGTGATGAAGCTCAACATGAAATAGTGCATAAAATCAACATCGTATGAAATGAAGCTCAACATTGTCTATTGAAAAAGCTTATTAGGAAATCATGCATACACTAGACATCATATAAATATGAAGCTCAACAATGTCATTTCGACAAAGCTTATAATGAAATCATGCGCAGACTCAATCATCATGTGAAATGACGCTTAACATTGTCCTTGACAAAGCTTGACAATCACATGCATAGCAATTAAGGATTTACACATAGAGAAAGCTTTACTTTGAAACATACCACAAGCTAGAATTCATAATAAGGGTTAAAGGAAAATTTCATCTCAACCATGTGGTAAGCTCATGTCGGGGGGAAAATCACAATTCGAAATCATCATTTGGGAATAACCACAAGCTCTATAATACTTGGGACTAGTTAATCTTCTTCTAAAACATCATCAAAATAATGGGTATGGTTGGAAACATGCCTTTCATCATCTACTTCATATTCATCACATTATATTATAAACTATCCACACATGGGCGTTTTAGATTCAATTTTAGAAAAAACAATTTTGTAAAAGAAATTAAGTTAGAATCCGCCCAAGCTCTGTAAATCACCAATATCAACTCAATTTAATCATACCCATGAGTAGAAATGTGAGAATCATGCAATTGAATGAACATCCATACTTGATCATCACAAACCAATCACAAATTGGTAGGGAATGGGCATGGGTGCAGAAGGATGCACCCACTCATAGCCTTATATACTTGGGATTGAAGAATCCTAACTTTTCCTATTTTCCCAGCTGAGATTCCAATTTGAAACCTTGGGAATTTACCTTGATTCTTCTCCTCAAACCCCCAACCTTGCATGCATGAAAGTAATGGCCTAAGATGGGTTTTCTCTGCTAAAAAACCTCTACTACGAGCTTAAAACGATGCAGTATAAGCCCTTAGAACATAGGAATTATGGAAAATCCCTTACTAAAATTGCTGAAAATAATTGTTAGGGGATCCAAATGGACGACCTGACGACCCGTCACCTGCGCATACAATCCGTTGGTTCACCCGTCAAGTACATTGCCTCATCATTCATGAAAATTCATTTTTCTCAACAAAGACCCCCCTAATGAGTCGTTAGAACAGGCGACGACTTGTTAGATACCATCCGTCAAATACACTAGATAAGCTTTACCATTTTATCTAGAACCTTCCCACGACTGTCATCAAGACTCTTGGTGGCTGACCACGAGTCGTTACATCACCCGTGGGGACCTCGAGTACATCATCATCTTAGGCCTTCCCCACGAGTAACTTGACGACTCGTTAGGGTTCCTCACGAATCGTTCAATGACTCATTCTGCAACTACTGGAACATTTTCCTGTTTTTATCCTCATTCACTTCCGGGTCCGATTCTTTAATTCTCGG
The DNA here is from genome assembly GCA_018107945.1 of Datura stramonium. NCBI lineage: Eukaryota > Viridiplantae > Streptophyta > Magnoliopsida > Solanales > Solanaceae > Datura > Datura stramonium. Next base: position 4,263 of record JACEIK010013296.1, read on the forward strand.
GGTATAACACATAAGTTCAATTCCTTCTACGTGAAGATATACTGGAGGCTCTTATGATCGGTAAAAATATCCACGTGCAACCCATACAGGTAATGTCTCCATATTTTAAGGGCGTGAACCACTGTAGCTAACTCCATATTGTGAGTGGGATAGTTATTTTCATGCTTCCTAAGCTACCTCGAAGCATAAGCAATTACCTTACCATGCTGCATCAGGATGCATCCTAACCCAACGGCGGAAGCATCACAATATACAGCATAACCCTCTGAACCTTTTGGCAGAGCTAACACTGGTGTCGATGTTAATTTGTTCTTCAGCTCCTGAAAGCTTCGCTCGAAGGCCTCAATCCACTGAAATTTGGCTGCTTTCTGAGTCAATTTAGTCAAGGGCATTGACAGGGTAGAAAATCCTTACACAAACCTCTCATAATACCGTGCTAATCCCAGGAAAATATGAACTTTCATTGGAGTTGTAGGTCTAGGCCATGTCTTTACTTCCTCAATTTTCTGGGAATCAACCTGAATACCGACCTTTGATACAATATGGCCCAAGAAGGCAACGGAATTCAACTAGAACTCATATTTAGAAATTTTGCATACAACTGACGATCTCAAAGTGTCTGAAGCACCGTCCGCAAATGATTTCCGTTTTGAACAGGAGTACACTAGGATGTCATCGATAAATACTCTTACAAACAGATATTAATACGGCATGAAGATGTTGTTCATCAGATCCATGAACACCGTTGGGGCATTTTTCAACCCCAATTACATAACTAGAAATTCAAAATGGTCATACATGTCCTGAAAGCTATCTTCGGGATATCTTTCTCCCGAACCTATACCTGGTGATACCTTGACCTTAAATCGATCTTGGAGAAATATTTCGCCCCCTGTAGCTGATCAAACAAGTCCTCTCTCCTAGGAAGTGGGTATTTATTCTTAATAGTACCCTTGTTCAACAGCCGATAGTCTATGCACATGCGGAGGGAGCCATCTTTCTTTCTCACAAACAAAACTGGCGCACCCCACAGTGATGTACTCGGCCTGATAAAGCCCTTATCTAACAGATCTTTCAACTGCTCTTTATGATTCTCTCAATTTAGCTGGAGCCATTCGATAAGGAGGGATGGATATAGGCTAAGTACCTGGTAGCAAGTTGATAGAGAAATTGATTTCCCATTCTGGGGGAATACCAGGAAGTTCATCTAGAAACACGTCTTGAAATTAATTGACCACTGGAATGGATTGAACAGTCGGGGATTCTGCCTGCATATCTTGAACCCTGATGATATGATATATACAACCCTTTGCTATTAACTTTCTCGCCCAAATATAGGATATAAACCTACCTTTTGGCGTCGCTACATTGCCCTTCCACTCTTGCACTACCTCCCTTGGAAAGTTGAACCGAACTGTCTTGGTCCAACACTCTACAGTGGCATATCATGGCACTACCCAGTCCATCCTATAATTTCATCAAAATCGATCATTTCCAGCTCCACTAAATCTGCTAAGGTCTGGAAACCAAAAACTTCTACTGTGTAGCCCCGATAGATCCTTTTAGCTGTATTAGAATCACCGACGGGTGTAGACACTGAAATGGGTCGCTGAAGCGATTATGGCGTTATACCGAACTTCCGAGCCACTAATGGGGTAAGATAGGACAAAGTGGAACCTAGATCTATCAAAACATAAACTGGGTGAGAGCAAGTATCCAGCATACATATCACAACATCTGGCAATGACTCTAACTTCGATCGCCCCAATAAAGCATAAGTGTGATCTGGACCGCTGCCTAAACTAGAGTCCTTGACTTGCATTGGCCTCTGTTGGCTAAAACTGAGGGCTTACACCCTGCTGAAGATGCTGGGGCATGTGACCTTGTTGAAGATTTGTCATGTCGGTACCGATCACCCTAACCTCTAGCTGGATAGTCCCTCATCATGGAACCTTCTTTTCCACAAGTGTAACAAGTAGTAGAACCATAATTGCATGTCCCAAGATGACGTCGACTACAAATAGCACAATGTGGCACAATAGGCCTACTCTGTTTCGACCCCCTCTACTGTTGAGAACCTGATGCTCGTGAGCTCTCACTAGGCCCTGACTACCCTTGGCGGTCTAATCTGTCACCCTGTTGATGCTGTGGAGGTGGGGGTTTGGGTGGCCTGCCTGATATTCGTGGTCTAGACCCGCCCTGAAATTCTTCTTGTATGTCACTGGGTCTGGCCCTATGGTGCTGCTTTTGACTTTCCCTTTCTATCCCCCGCTGTCGCTAACTGATCCCCTCAATATTCTACACAAAAGCCTGAATACAGGTGATATCCATGTCCTCCCACAGAGTAGCCGTAACACAAGTTTCCCTGTACTTTGGGAGCAACCCCATAATAAATCGATTGCACTCTGGCTAGCATAGTATTTACAAAAGCTGGTGCATATCTGGCCAAGGAATCAAATCTCATATCATATTCCTGGACACTCATCGAGCCCTACTCCAGGAGCAAAAACTGTTCTACTCGAGCCTGTCGAATATCCCGTGGAAAGTAGTGATTAAGGAAGGCCGCTAAGAAACTAGGCCAAATCAAAGGGGAGCATCTCGGCCTCGGGACCTCTCTCAGCTCTCGTACCATAATGTTTCTATGTCCCGTAGTCAAAATACCGCTAACTCAATTGGCTTCGCGGCGTAGCATGCATCACCCAAAAAATCTGCTGCAACTGGTCCAGGAAGTCCTGAGGGTCCTCTTCTCGATTCGTCCCTGTAAACTGTAGGGGACTCAGGGCAAGGAACTCCTGGACCCTTGAACACCCAGGTCCTCCTGAAGACTCAGCAACCACTGGTACCATAGGTTGGCACTAAGTGGCCATCATCTGGGCTAACATATAGATAGCGCTCCTAACCTCCTGATCTGATAGTATAGGTATAGGAGCCACTAAAGGTGGTGTCGGCATTTCTGCTTCCCTAGAAGACTCCTATCATGGCAGAGACTTCTAAGGAGACCAAGATGAAGTCTCCTTATTTCCCTCAAATTGGGCTGGCTCTAACTAGGGCACCCTGCTAGTGCCCTCTCCTACTATGGCATCTAATTTCTGGCCGGTCGTAGTCTGTCATGTGTCTGATATTTCGCTGTAGATAAGCAGAATAAGGTAAGATTAGGGACTCAACCCTATACAACATAGCTCTACAGCACGACTGAAGAAGAAAGAAGGGTAACCATACTATTATGCCCTGTAGCCTCCTGCCTATGCAATGTGGTGCACAACACACAAATAGACAAGACTCTACTAGACATGGCTTGCATATTCCCTAGGATAGGACCTGCTTTGACACCATGTTTGTCACGCCACACCTTGGGAGGCAAGACTGGCACCCGGTTCCATACTGGGATCTGAATTGACCTGACTGGCTTATGCACCTCTGGTGCATGCTTGCTCTTCAATTCAAGAAAATGACGAGCTATATCTCGGCTGTAAACAAAGCCTCCAGCCGACAAGCCGCATAGCTACCTGTGAAAACAAAACAGTTGACCAACCCACACGCAGTAAAAGGGATCCAATGCAGGCCGACAAGACCACCATGTTGTCTAATTATCTCATAATACTAGGCCAATAGGGACAGCACACCCATCATTCAAGCACACCTCTGTATCGACTAAATAACTCTTTTGTTCTAGTTGGTGGAACCATAAATAAGCAATAAAAACTATACTATAGTCGACAAGGCTGATAACAAATAGCTATACTAGGCCCTACACGACCATCACACAAAGGAAAACATACATAGGCCCCACACGGCCAACAACAAAACTAACACTGGAAATATGTAGCCTGCAAGCCTCTAAGAGTGGAATAAAGGTCGGGACAGGGCCCCGACCTACCCATAAACTGTACAACAAAAGAAAAAAACCTTCTAACTAACAACTCTGAGGAAAAAAGGAGCTGATCAGACTACTAACTCGGCTGATGACTAGTGAGGTCCTTAGCTGAGTCTAACCGTACCTGCAAGCAAGTAATCCAGCGGCCCAAAGATAGGCATCAGTATAATATCTACCGAATATGTAAGGCAGTAAATGAAAATGACTGAATAGTACTGATAATAAAACTGAAATAATTCAATAGGAGGGATAGAGAGTTAACCTGATATAATCTTATAACTTGTTGTACAACTAACAATAAATAGTGCAAATAAGAACCTTACCTAGCCCCCATAAGATTAGAAGGTACAACTAGCACAGAATAACCTGCCCGGGACCCCATAAGCTCTAGCGAGTTCACTTTAATCTATATACCCCTAATCAGGACAAAATAAATCAACAAGTAACTATAGCTATCCTACCAGTCCCCTGGGACTGCAGCTGAGCCTGCTCGGCTCCTGATCTATAGCTGTGTCTGAGTCCAGTGGACTCCTGATAACTGCACCCTAGGCACAAGGCTCGATGAGGGTCAGTGATGCTGATACGACATAAAGATAATAGTCCAGCCATGGAATGGACTGTAATATGGCCCTTGGGCCTCTGCATCATCCCTTGGGATGACATATCGCTCCTTGGAGCAGCGTCATATAGCCTCATAGGCATCGTCAAAACTAGTAACCCTGGGGTTTATCACGAAAGGCTATACAGGGCAGGGTCAATTCCAATCTGAATAGACAGTGCTAATCTCAAACTAATAACAGCAGCTAACCACAAGAATCATGCTTCTGAGTTCTTACGAGAATCTAGGTCGTATTATGATATTACAGGAACAACATGTCGTAAGGATTTGCCTTAACATACCTCAAATGTTAATTTCTGATTTCACTAGCAAGGTTTAACATGTAAACTACAGTCCTTTCCAACTGTAACCTTTATACTATGAGAATTGAACTAATTTCAATACTAAACTTTATAAATATTGATAACTTTTGATAATAAAATTAACTATAATCAAACTTCAAATAACTCGGCCGAAAATCTGTCATTTCCCAAGATCACAGAAGGGAGAAATGCTTACCCAATGAATATGACCAAGTAGGAATCAATTTAGAGTAATTCCGACAACTTTTACTTGATTGATTTCTGATTTGCCAAGTGAATTTTCAAGAAATAACTCCGTAGTAATGCCTTCCGTAGGCCTAGAACTTGTTACCCGATGTTAATTTGAGATTGGATGGCGTTTGGTAGCGTAATTGGATGAAAAATGATTGAAAATGTGTGGGCTTCTTACTCTCTGGTCTTGGGTCTCATTGATAATTTAAATGAAGTGAAAGAGGTAATATACACACTTGAGGACGGTGGAAGGGGGCACCCCACACCAGCCATCGCGCCAGCAGGCCCATCACACTGTGCCTCCCATTGCACCCCTATGGCTGGTGCGCCACACTGCCCAGATCATTACCTGCTGGCGCATCATGCTGGCCCCTCGCGGCCTTTTCTCTCCCGACCCTTCTTCCGAGGTTTGTTCCACACGCGTCAAGCTCTTCTTAATCGTCACAAATCCATGCGTATGCCTACTAACCATTAACATTTAGGGGATGCAACATCAGCAGTTTGTATTCCTTAGTTATAGATATATTTCTCCTAACCCTAATCTGAATATTCTCTAAACTATAAATTCTAAATTGACAAGTGCTAGATAGGTTAGATCTACCAAAGAATCAGTGGATTCAAACCTGATTCTCAGTTTGGTATTCTATTTGCATCAATCGTTTAGACTTCCAAAGATTGGAGTGGATCTGAGTGACTATCAAAATTTATGGCATCGTTGTTGGGTATTTTGGTATAGGCCCTATCTAGCATTAGTGCTTTAGTTTTTTTATTAAACCTATTCTTTTTTTCTTTAGTTTGTTGTTTGAAATAGGATCATGGATCTACCACCGGGAGAGGTGAAGAATGTATTCGTGGAAGTCAACATCGAGGTTGACTACTGAAGTGCCATTGTTATGCTTAGAATGAATGCTACATATTTTAAAATAGATGATAATATATACACAATTCTCAAATCGGAGTGCCAATGCCACTACTCCATCGACAATGACCCTCACTAACATTTGAAGAATCTCTTGGAGGACTACAACCTCCACAAATAGAACAACGTCTATGATAATTCAATTCAGCTAGGGGTATTCAAATACTTATTGGAAGAGGAAGATAGAGAATGGTTGCACAGGTTGCCTCCATATTCGATCCATAAATGGAAAGATATTGTGCATTCCTTCCTCAAAAAGTGGTTCCCGCCTAGTAAGTAGGCAAAGAAGCGAGATAAGAGCTTTTATTTTGATATCTCCCTAGAGAGAAATTGTTTGAATCTTAAGAACGTTTCAAGTGGTATATAATTAGGCACCCAACTATGGGTTTCCCAAACATATTTTTCTTGAAAGGTTCTACATAGGTCTATACCCATTGACGCAATCTGTTGCAAACAATGTTGCTGGGGGATGCTTCATGGATAAGACATTCAACTAGATTGCCAAATCTTGGATCGGATTGCAAAGCACCATCATGCATGGCATGGGGGAGATCAAAGTGGAGAGATAAATGTGAATACTCCTTCATTATCTTATTTGATGAAGGAGAACCGTTATTGTGACAAATGATGGCAGTCATGGCCACCAACATAGCCCTACTTACTAAAACATTGACCAAAGCTAATGTCAAAAAGGTGAATGTTGTTGACGAAGCCCCCAATGGTGCTCAATAAGGGCATGGATTCCCCCTCCTCTATATCAATATCAACCATACCAAGAGGCACCTTCTATGCAAGTTTAAGATGCCAACTATGTTGGCAATACTTCTAGAGACTATAGACCACACTACTCGCAACAACATCTAGGCCATCCCCCTTCCTCATATCAAGGACAATGGAAACCTCAACCGCAAGGTCAAGGTTAGTACTACCCAAGGAATGATTATGGTGGCCCAAGAAAGGTTGAGACAATAATGGAAATTATCATAACATGAGCTCCAATCCCTATGTCCTAGCAAGGGGTCCATCCTCCAATTCTCAAAATTGGAGGGATGGACCTTCTAAAGAATAAAGGAATTCCAAGCTTAAGGAGTTGTTAGAAAAGGCGTTTGCAGATCAGGAATGGTTTGACGCATACTTAAAGAACCTGATGGAGATTGCTGGCTCTTATACCGCATCTATTCGAAAGTTAGAACAGCTAGTAAGGGACCTGTCGCATGAACACAACCCCAAACAGAAGGGACACCTTTCAAGTGACACGGTGGCGAATCCTAAGGGACATATGGGTCCTTCTAATGTTCAGTGTATGGCCATTGTCACTAGGAGTGGCAAGATTATGCAACCCATGGGTGGTGATGTTATGGATGGTGTGGTTGATAAAGAATCTAAAAATGGGCATGAGGGTGTTGATAAAAATAAAGGGTTAATGAAACTGCATGTTGGTGAGAGTGTTGATGAGGGAGTAGAGAAGCCACATATAGAGGAGATTGAAAAAGATGCTTTAGTTACTTCAAAAAGGAATGGAAATACCAAGGGAGACATGGATTACATTGCTACATACTTTCCTCCTTCTATTCCTCCCTTTCCCCAAAGGCTGGCCCAACAAGCTCTTGATGCAAAGACTGAAAAACATGTTGAGCGACTGAAGGAAGCTATAGTTTGGGTTTCATTTATTGATGATATCAAATAGATGTCAAGTTTGGATAAGTACCTAAAGATATTTCTAAGCAGGTGTAATATCCCGAAAACCCCAAGATCAGACCCGAGGATTGAAACTGAGAAAATAGAATTTTTTTCACCAGGTCACAGGAGAGTCGTCCAGTGATCCGTGAGGTGCACCACGAGTAATTAAGTGACTCATGGGGAGAAAGGTGGACTTGGTTGGATTTTTGGTCAAGGAGTTCACCACGGGAAAGGCCACGAATTATGGTTAGGAACACTAGTCGTTAAGTCTCTCGTGGTTAGAGATGGGATTGAAGGAGGAATTTTTGGCAGGGTTCGTCACAACTCAGTCACCACGAGTCATGGTGTCCCTCGTGGTGACCCTCAGAAGAGAAGATCCCAGTGTAGGCCACGACAAGTAGGCCATGACTCATCCCTTAGGCCACGAGTCATCTAGTCTCTCGTTGGGACTGGCACTGAGTATTTTTCTGCGAATTTATTATGGGGTTTTTCATAATTTCTAAGTTCCTAAGGTCTAAACTATGTAGTTTTAATCTTAGATAAGTGTGTTTTAAGAGGGTTTATCTCATTCTAAACCCATTCTCTTCCATGCATGAAAACCTAATGGTTTTAAGGGGTGATCAAGCTTAGGATTCATCAAGTTCTTCTCCAAATTCCTTTAGCCTCTCAAGAGGGTTGTGAAATAAGATTTTCCCAGGTATATAGGGTTATGAATGGGTGTATTCATCCACACCCATGCCCAATCCCTCTTTAATTTCATGAAAATTCTAGTTAACGAATCTATGGTGTTTTAACCCAACACGTGAATTTTCTAAGTATCAAGCATGGGTATGATCTATACATGTTTCTAATGTGAAATAATGACTCATGGGAACATTTTAAAATATTTTCAATTAAAATTATGTTTCCATGTTTTTATGAATTATGATGCCCACCCATGAAAGTTCATGAAAGTTGAGATTTACAATATATCTATTCAAGTATGATCAGATGTATATGATGAAAGTATGATTTCGAATTACCCATGTCCATGTTCATATTTTCGAATGATCAAGTCTATTTCAAGAATGTTTACGTATTGGTCAAGCCCATAGATCAAGTATTTTCATGATTTATCTATATTTCATGTTAATAGCTTACCACTTAGATTTTGGAGTCTAGACTCTCACTAATTTCACCTTTTGGTATGGTTTGATCCTAAGGCTACTCAAGTTATGATTTCATATTATACATGTATATTATAAATTCAACTTCGTCACTAGACGATGGTCAGCTTCATTGAAAAATGATGGAAAGCATATGCATATTTTTAGGAGTAGTGTCTAGCACCGAGTAGGCTAAGGGTCAGACAACTCTATGCCTCAGAACTACGTGCCAGCGTAGGTATGTTCAGATTATTTGGGACCTCCCTTGTGAGCTTCCCCTGCCCCAAAGGGGTCTTCAGCTTGATACCAATATCATGGTAGCGTCCTTAGCCCAGGCAAGGCTTAGGACAGCTCTGGCCACTTGAGCGTAATACTCGGGACCACATAAGCTCTATCGTGGTAATGTCGGTTATATGACGAGTCTCCCATTGTTTCTCATGATTTCAGTTATGCATGTTCATCAGTTAAGATATTATGTTTTTAGCAAGTTTGACCCAGTGTTAAGTTTTTACTTATGATTATCAATTTTCAGCTTTATGTCATTCGACAGTTATTATATTCAATTATGCTTACATCATGTCTTCAGATAATAGCATACAAGCCCTAGTCTCAGACTCTTATGATGAAATGTTTATTATATGCATGATCTCTGGTTTTACTTAGCAGTTTTACATACCTTACATTCTTGGTACATTCCACGTATTGACCGCATACTCTATATTGTATCGTTTCATGATACAGGCTGAGATATTTAGGCTTAGTCCCGCTATTAGCCAGATCCTCAGTGTTAGCACTTTCCAGCCAGAGTTGGTGAGTCCTCATCTTTCAAGGGCCCTTCTTTTCAGTTGTATTGTCACGACCCGAACATGGGCTCGGATCGAGACATAGGACAAGGAGCCCCGAGAGAGTCCAAGTCGACCCATGGTAGGAACATACATCTAACTCAACCAATAAAAGCGGAAGATCAACATAATAAACATAGAGAGGGTCTTAACATAGCAAAACATCTGAACATACAACACAAGTCTGAAGCTGAGTACAATCTATGCTTGAAAAGTCTCTATTTCTGATGAGTTGATGGGACAAGACCCCAACTAACTCTCTAAGTCTGAAACTAAAAATGTAAAGATAATTGATAAGTAATGGCCCTTGGGAGATTAGGACTCACCAACTGAGACTAGATATGCTACTCTGGAAGGCTGGCTAGCAACGAAGCTGAGTATGAATATCGGGGCCTGTATTATTAAATGATACAACATAGAGTATGCGGTCAGTACGTGGAATGTACCGAGTTTGCAAGGTAAGTAAAACCGTTAAGTAAGTAAAATCATTGAACATGCATAATCTAAAACATAATCAAGATAAGCATCTGAGAGTAGGGCTTGTATGCTATTTCCTGAAATCGTGATCTGAACGTAACTGCATATCATAAATAATTCAAATGACCCAAAGCTAAAAACTGATAATCATAAGTAAAAATGAACATTGGGTCAAACCTGCTAAAAAAAATATATATCATGAATGATAAACATGCATAACTGAAACCATGAGGAACAATGGGAGACTCCAGAACCATGTGGTAAGCTAATTCATCAAATCGTAAAACATACTTGATCATATGAGCTTGTCCAATACTTAAATATGCTTGAAATCAACTTGATTCACTTTGAAAACCTGAACATAACATGGGTATTTTAAAATGATACTTTCTTCATAACCATCACATCATACTAGAACATATATCTCATAGATCTCAACTTTCATGAACATTCATGGATAGGCATCATAGTTTAGAAAACATGAAAACATAATTTATAATTTAAAACATTGTAAAATCTACCCATTTATCATAATTCATCATTTAGGACATGCTTAGATCATACCCATGATTAAAACTTAGGTATTCATGCATTGGGTAAAAAACCCATGGAATCATCAACTAAAACATCATGAATTGTGAGGGAATTGGGCATGGGTGTAGACAATTTCACCCACTCATAGCCTTACATACCTGAAAGGGATCTGATTTTCACACTTCGTTGATGGCCCAAAGAGAATTTAGGAAGAACTTGGGAGAACTAGCCTTGATCACCTCTCAAACTTCTAAACCTGCATGCATGAATTATGATAGGATTAGAATGAACTTACCCTTCTTAAAACTCACTAATACAGAGCTTAAACTAACATAGTTTAGGCCTTAGGAACATAGGAATTACCGAAAAGCCCTTAATAAACTCGCAAGAAATAACAGATTGCCAGTCCCATTGAGGGACTGGACGGGTCGTTGTCTATGGCCATGACTCGTGGCCACCAATCATGCTCAACACTGGAAAATTTCCTCTAATGGTCACCATGAGGGACACCACAACTCGTGGTGCTCCAAACGACTCATGGTGACCCACCCGTTGCCAACACTTCCCAAAATCATCAACCTTCAAGCAACCTTGACCACGGGTGATATAATGGATCATGGGGTTTACCACGACTCCTGGCCACACGTATGGTCACTAAAAAACTTGAAATTTCTAACTAAGTCAAACTCCTCACCAAGAGTCACTTAACGACTCATGGTCATCCTGACGGGTCACTGGACGACTAGTCCTGTGACCTTGTGCAGAAAATCCTATTTTCTCTGTTTCAACTTCCAAGTCTGATTTAGGTCTTCCGGGGTATAACAATATCTCCCCCTTCGAAATATTCGTCCTCGACTGTTGAAAATCATACAGAAAAGTAGAGAAATGCAATAATCATACTCAAATACAGAACATACATGTTGAAAATTGACGGAGTGACTGACTCTGATTTGGACTACATGATTGAACTGAATTCCTGAACCACACATACAACCATTTACATGAAAGAAACTGAGGTAAATGAGTTGAACATGAAACTGAATAGAGTATTAAGGGAAAAACTAATACCTCAAGCTGAAACTGAGCAGAAAGGAATAGATATAGGTGTCTAGCTATTATATCTGCTTCCGCTTCCCGTGTAGCTCCCTCAACATGTTGATTCCTCCATAAAACTTTAACTGAAGCTACTTCTTTTTTTCATAGCCTTCGAACCTGACGATCCAATATTTCCACCGGAACCTCTTCATAACTAAGGCTGTCTTTCACACCGACACTGTCCATTGGAACAACTAGAGTTGGATCACCCAAACACTTCTTTAAGAGTTATACATGGAAAACTGGATGGACTGAAGCTAATTCTGAGGGCAACTCCAATTCATATGCTACCTTCCCAGCCCGTTTCACAATCCGGATGGGCCAACATAACAGGGACTGAGTTTCCCTTTCTTTCCAAATCTCATCACTCCCTTCATGGGAGGTACCTTCAGAAACACCCAATTATCGACTTCAAACTCATGTTCTATCCTCCTCACATCTTCATAGGACTTTTTGCGACCCTGAGCGGTTTTCAACTTGTTCCTAATACGCTCAACTTTCTCCATAGCCTTATGGACCCAATTTGGGCCTTTCATCGCAGCTTCACCGACTTCAATTCATCCAATAGTCGATCTACATCTCCACCCATAGAGACACTCAAATGGAGCCATATGAATGATGGAATGGTAGATGTTGTTATATGTAAACTCAATGAGAGGAAAATGATAATCCCAACTACCCTTGAAGTCAATCACACATGTTCTCAACATTTCCTCGGGAGTCTGAATAGTCCGCTTCACCTGACCATCTATTTGTGGGTGAAATGTTGTACTAATCTTGACCTGAGTACCAAGTCCCATTTGAAACGATCTCCAAAACTGAGAGGTAAACTGATACCTCTATTTGATATGATGGACAATGGAACTCCACGCAACTGAAATAACTCCCCACTGTACAACTTAGCATATTCCTCCACTAAATAAGTAGTTATGACCGGTAGGAAATGGGCTTATTTTGTCAACCTGTCCACAACCACCCAAATGGAGTCATACTGCTGACAAGTGTGAGGAAACCCTGTGATAAACCTTAACTTGTTGACAATTCGGACACTTAGCCACAAATTTCGCAATGTCCCTTTTCATGTCATTCCACCAATAGACTTCCCGTAGGTCATGATACATATTGGTGGCGCCTGGATGTATAGAGTACCTGGATCATGAGCCTCGTGAAACATCTAATCTCTCAAATCATCAACATCCGGAGCACACAAACGATCTTGATATCGTAGTACACCATCTCCCCTTTTGGAGAAGATCTCTACCTTCTGATTCTGAATGGCTTTATTTAACTTCACTAAGATAGGATCCTCGTCTTATCTATCTTTTACATCAGTCACCAAGGATGATTCTGATCCGTTCTGAACAATAACACCACCATCAGTCAAGTCAACCAAATGGACTCCTAACCGTGCAAGACGATGCACATCCTTCACCAGCTCCTTTCTCCCCTCATCTACATGGACACATTCTCCATAGAAAGCCCACTAAGAGTGTCCGCCACCGCATTAGCATTGCCCGAATGGCAAAGGACACTCATACCATAATCCTTGAGTAACTCCAACCACCTCCTTTGGCATAGATTTAGATCCTTCTGGTAAACACATATTTTAGGCTTTTGTGATCCGTAAACACATACACATGGACCCCGTAACTCCAACCACCCATAGAGAAATTCATGGCAAATACTATCGCCGCCAATTCGAGATCATGAGTCGGGTAGTTCTTTTCATGAACCTTCAGTTGCTTGGAAGCATAAATTATAACCTTACCATGCTACATCAATACAAAACCAAGGCCGATCCTTAAAGCATCACAATATACCACAAACCTATCGGTACCCTCGAGTGGGGTTAACACAGGTGCTAATGTGAGTCGAGTCTTCAACTCTTGGAAGCTCTTCTTACAAGCCTCCGACCATTGAAACTTCACCTTATTCTTGGTCAATTTAGTCAACTGGGCTGCAATGGATGAAAGCCCCTCAACAAATCTCCAATAATACCCAGCTAAACCCAAGAAACTCCTGATATCTGAAGGATTCACCGATCTGGGCCAATTCTTTACCGCCTCTATCTTTTGAGAGTCTACCTCTACACCCATAATGGACACCTCATGACCCAAAAACGCCACTGAATTCAACCAAAACTCACATTTATAGAACTTAGCATACAACTGGCAATCCTTAAGAGTCTGTAGCACCACCCTCAAATGAGCGGCATGCTCTTCCTCGCTCTAAGAGTATATAAGGATGTCATTAATGAACACAATCACGAACATATCCAAGTATCGCTTGACACCCTATTCATCAAATCCATAAAAGTTGTAGGAGCATTCGTTAGAACAAAAGAAATAACTACAAACTCATAATGACCATACCACATCCTGAAAGCTGTCTTCGGGATGTCACTCTCCCAAACCCTGAGCTAATGGTATCTAGATATGTGGTCTATCTTCGAAAATCACTTAGCACCCTGAAGCTGGTCAAAAAAATCTTCCTATCCTAGGAAGAGGATACCTATTCTAGATGGTCGCCTTGTTTAATTGCCGATAATCAATGCATATCCGAAGGGAACCATCCTTATTTCAAAAAAATAAAACTGGTGCACCCCGCGAGGATTTGCTTGGTCTGATGAAACCCTTGTCTAAAAGATCTTCAATTTCTCCTTCAACTCATTTAGCTCGGCTAGAGCATTCTGCAAGGAGTATTATATATAGGTTGCGTATGGGGAAGAAGGTCAATACCAAAATCAATTTTCCTCTTGGGAGGGATTCCCAGTAGATCACCTGGGAACACTTCTGGATACTCACACACTACTGGAACTTATTGGATAGTCAAGGCCTCAAATGTAGCATCCTTAGCCCTAACTAGATGGTACACACAACCCCTAGAAATCATCTTTCTAGCCTTAAGGTAGGAAATGAAATGACCTACAGGCACAACTGAGCTACCTTCCACTCTAGGACTGGCTCACCTGGAAATCTGAACTATACTGCACGGGTTCTACAATTGACTGAGGCATAGCATGCAAATAGCCAATTCATGCCAAGGATAACATCAAAATCGATCATGGCTAACTCTACTAGATCTGCTGAGGTGACTTTATGAAGGGCTATGACAGGGCAATCTTTATACACTCTTCTAGCTATAACTGAATCACCAACTTGAGTAGAGACTAAGAAGGGTTCTAATAAGATTTTGGGACTAACTCCAAAACTACTAGCAATATAGGGTGTCACAAAAGATAAGATATCCCCTGGATCTAACAATGCATATACATCAAGATGGAACACTCGTAACATACCAGTTACTACATTCGGGGAGACCTCCTGCTCCTGACGGGATGCTAGGGCATAGAATTTGTTTTGGCATTGTCCGCCACTTGTGCTAGTAGATGTCCCCTACTGAGCTGGGCGTGCTGGTGGAGCTTCTGAACTATAAGTTGGTCCTCGGCCCCTATCATGACCCTGTCTGAATTTAGTGAGTTAGTCGAGGTCTTATCCCATCAACTCGTCAGTAGTAGAGGCTTATCAGACATAGTATGTATTCAGTTGCATACTTGTGTATGTATTCAGATATTCGTGTTATCAGATTTTCAGACTTCCTCTATGCTATATATGTTAGATTTCCACTTTTATTTGTGTTGAAATTTAGATGTCATGTTGATTCCATGGGTCGACTTGGAGCCTCTTGGGGTTCCTTGTCCCATGCCTTGATTCAAGACTATGTTTGGGTCGTGACAAACTTAGTATCAGAGTAGGTTTTGATGTGTCCTAGGGTGTCTGGAAGTTGCATTAAGTAGAGTCTTTTTCATGGGTGTGAAGCGCGCCACACTTATGACAAAGAGGCTACGAAATGTTTATGAAATGTTCCCTTCTTTTAAGATATATGTCGTGCGATGTAATGTCTCTTTATCCTTCTAACTCATGCTATACGCATTTTCAGAATCAAGCCTCCTCACCAAGTTAACTAAAGAAGAAATGGAAATGGAAATGGCCATGAGAACGACAATGGGATGGGCACTAGAAGGCCCCACTAGCCACTGAGAATCATATACCCGAGCAGGTGGCCCATGATGAGATTAGGGCTTCCATTCAGATGTTAGCTCAGGGTTTGACCACCCAAGTCAACTGACAAATGGTAGCTTATGTCCATCAGAATGGGAATGCGACAACACCAGAGTTAGAGATTTTCTAAGGATAAACCCTCCGACGTTCCTTGGGTCAAAGGTGGACGAGGATCCAGATGAGTTTATTGATGAAGTTCTAAAGATCACCCAGATCATGGGGGTGACTGGGGAGGAGTGCGCATATCTATCATAATATCAGTTGAAAGGGGTTACACACATCTGGTTCAAACAATGGAAGGATAGTAGGGCAGTTGGAGCAGGTCCTATCGGTTGGGATGAGTTCCATACCACATTTTTGGATCAGTTCTTCCCTTATGAGGTGAGGGATATTAAAGCAGCTGAGTTTGTGACCGTAAAGCAAGGTAATATAATAATCCAGGAATACTCTTTAGAGTTCACTCACTTGTCCAATTATGCACCTGAGATGGTGGTAGATTAGAGATCCCGAGTGAGTCGGTTTGGGCATGTAGTAGCAGACTATTTAGTCAAAGATTGCCAGAAAGCGATGCTTCCTTAGGATATCGACTTTCCTTGAATAGTTTTGTATGCCTAGTAGATAGATATTTTACAAGTGAGTGAGAGGGAGAGAGAGGCCAAGAGGGCCAGAACTGATATCTTCGGATTCTCCAAGTAGAGACATGGTGGTGGGCACCGTCAGCAGTCCCACCAGAGATCGTCAGCCCCAGCGTTGTCAGCTATGAGTGTGCCATTCAGGTCTAGCGCAACCAGAGGGGACGAGCATTAGGCTCTTGAGGTCAGGGGAGCAGACCCGTAGAGTCCAGTATCCCAGAGTGTGGCAGGTATGGCTGGAGACACACAAGTCAGTTCTTAGTAGGTACAAGTGATTGTTTCGGGTGTGGGAAGCCTAGACATATGCTCAGAGATTGTCCAACAGCCAGACAGGGCCATGATAGGGGTCGAGGCCCAGCCACTAGATCAGCAGCCCCACCAGCACACTCAGCTTAGCAGGGTGCATCCACTAGTGCAGGTGGTGCTCAGCGCCAGAACAGATTCTATGCCCTCGCATCTTGTTAGGAGCAGGAGGCCTTTCCAGATGTAGTCACTAGTATGTTACGATTGTTCAACCTTAATGTATATGTATTGTTAGATACAAGGGCTACTTTATCTTTTGTGACGCCCTATGTTGCTAGTAGTTTTGGAGCCAATCCCGAAATCCTATTAGAACTCCAGTCTCTATTCTAGTTGGTGATTCAGTTATAGCTCGATGGATATATAGAAATTACCCTATCACAGTCCTTCAGAAAGTTACCTCAGCAGATTTATAAGAGCTAGCCATGAGAGATTTTGATGTTATCTTTGGCATAGATTTTCTACATGCATGTTATGTCTCAGTAAATTGTAGAACCCGTGCGGTAGAGTTTCGATTTTTAGGTAAGCCAGTCTTAGAGTGGAAGGGTAGTTCAGCTATGCCTGTAGGTCATTTCATTTCCTACCTTAAGGCCAGAAAGATGATCTCTAAAGGTTGCGTGTACCATGTAGTTAGGGTTAAGGATGCTATGTCTGAGACCCCGACTATCCAGTCAGTTCCTGTAGTGTGTGAATATCCATAAGTGTTTCCAGATGACTTACCGGGAATTTCTCCCAGGGGGGAGATTGATTTTGGTATTGACCTTCTTCCCAATACGCAGCCTATATCTATTCCTCCTTCCAAAATGGCTCCATGCGAGCTAAAGGAGTTGAAGGAGCAGTTGAAGGATCTAATAGACAAGAGTTTCATTAGACCTAGCAAATCCCTTTGGGGTGCACCAGTGCTCTTTGTCCGAAAGAAGGATAGTTCCCTTCGGATGTGCATTTCTTATCGACAATTAAACAAGGTCACCATTAGGAACAGGTATCCCCTCTCCAAGATTGATGATTTGTTTCACCATCTTCAGATGCTAAGTGCTTTTTAATGATAGAACTCCGATCTAGATACCATTAGCTCATGGTTCGGGGGAGTGACATTCCGAAGACAGCCTTCAGGACTTGGTATCGTCACTATGAGTTTGTTGTTATGTCTTTTGGACTAACGTATGCTCTTGCAGATTTTATGGATTTGATGAACAGGATGCTCAAGCCATATTTGTGTATGTGTGTGATTGTGTTCATAGATGATATTCTCATATACTCTCTAAGTGAGGAGGATCATGCCGCTCATTTGAGGGTGGTGCTACAGACTCTTATGGATCACAAATTATATGCTAAGTTTAGCAAGTATGAGTTTTTTCTAGACTCAGTAGCATTTTTGGGCCATGTGGTGTCAAGTGTGGGTGTACAAGTGGACTCTCAAAAGACAGAAGCTGTAAAGAATTGGCCTAGACCAGTTAGTCCTTCGGATATCAGGAGTTTCTTAGGTTTAGCTAGTTACTATCGGAGGTTTATTGAAGGGTTTCATCCATTGCAGCACCATTGACTAAATTGACCCAGAATAAGGTGAAGTTTCAATGGTCGGAGGTTTGTGAGAAGAGCTTCCAAGAGTTGAAGACTCGACTCACCTCAGCACCAGTGTTGACCCTACTTGAGGATACCAATGGGTTTATGGTATATTGTGAGGCTTCGAGGATGGATCTTGGTTGTGTATTAATGCAGAATGGTAAAGTTATAGTCTATGCTTCTAGGCAGTTGAAGGTCCATGAAAAGAACTATCTAATTCATGATCTCGAATTGGCGGCAGTAGTATTTGCCTTGAAGATTTTGAGACACTATCTGTACGGAGTCCATGTGGATGTGTTTACGGACCACAAAAGCCTATAATACATGTTTACCCAAAAGGACCTGAATCTATGTTAGAGGAGGTGGTTGGAGCTTTTGAAAGATTATGATATGTGTGTCTTTTATCAGAGTCTGAGGAGGAAGCCAATTATTTGAATGATCAAGGGGCGGGTTTTCGGACCAACACACAAGAGTCTAACCAAGACTCATGGCATCAAGGTCAGGGGAACCAAGGTTGGAACTATTACAGAGACAACAACTACAACCGAGGCCAATACAAGGATAGGAGTAGAAACAAAGATAATGGTGACTGGAAAAAGTGTGAGGAGTACAAAACTGATAGAAGCAGTCTCTATGTTCCTCTAAGAAATCGTGAACCAGAGTTTAGAGGTTCAAGGGTGGAAGATATGTTGTCGAAAGTACTCAAGTTGATGGAGACGATAGATGGCCATTTTAAGGAACTCCGCTCTGATATTTCTGGTATGAACCAAAAGGTGGAATCACATGCCATTGCCATTAAGTAGATTGAGCAGCAGCTTGGTCAGATTTCTGGTTGTTTTGAACTAGAGGCAAAAAGGCGCGCTTCTAAGCAATATAGTTCAAAATATGAAAAATGACATTCATTTCATGGTTGTAACTACTAGGAGTGGGAAGGCGATAGTTTATCCTCCTATGCCGATTGTGACTTATGAGATAGTTGAGCCCTTAGTGATTGATGATGACATGGTGGAGGACTCCGAGTGTCACGCCCCACCTTGGGAGGCATGACTGGCACCTAATGCCACACTAGAATCTGGGCTGACCTAGTTGGGCGCAGGCACCTCTAGTGCCTACCAATCGCTCAAATTCAAGAAAACAAACTGTTATATCTCGGCTGTAAACATAGCCTCAGGCTGACAAGGCCACGCAACACTTGTAAAAGAAAACAGCTAACCCAGCCAACGTACATTAATAGGGATCCTGTGCAGGCCAATAAGACCACCATGCAGTCTAGTTATAACAGAAAGGAAAATAAGCAGCTATACTAGGCCTCACATGTCCAACACCTAAATAAGACATACATGGGCCCCACACAGCCAACACCAACTACCTAACTAGATACTGTAGTTTGCAAGCCTATAAGAATACAAATAGTGGTCGGGACAGGGCCCCGGCCAACATAAATGCTATATAAATGAAATAATGTAATCTCTTTAACCTGGCAACTCCGAATCAAAGGAGCTAGCCAAACTTCTGACTCTGAACAGCTGCTACTGAAGATCCTGAACTCTGTCTATCTAAACCTGTAGGTAAGTAATGTAGCGCCCCATAGTTGGGAGTTGTAAAATATGTACCGAATATGTAAGACAGTAAATAAGTTGTTAAAGACTGAAAGTAAGTAGAAGGAAGGGGTACAAAGTAACCTGAAAGTTTGCTTATTCACAACCTGCATCGAGTAAAATACAACACGTATATGATCTAAGATTATATAACTACATATTCATAAGCTATGACAAGCAGGTAAGAATACAATCAAGAACCTAACCTAGCCCCCATAATCTCGATTGGTACAAGAAACACAGAAATAACCTACCGGGACTCCCATAAGCCCTGGCAAGTACACTTCAAACTATATAACCCTATCCAGGTTCTATGACTCTACTGGTGCTATAGCCAACCTACCTGTCCCCGGGGTCTGCAACTGAACCCTCTTGGCTCCTGATCTGTAACTGTGTCTGAGTCTGGTGGACTCCTGATAACTGCATCCTGGGCACCAGGCTTAACGACGGTCAATGATTCCAATACAGTATAAAATAATAGTCTAGTCATGGAAATGGACTGTCAAATGGCCCTTCGGCCTCTGCCTAGTCCCTTAGGACAATATTTGGCTCCTTGGAGCGATTTGTATAACATATAGCCCCGTAGGAATGAAACAGCTAGTAACCCTAGGGTAGTTACAGAAGGCTACTAGGTGAGGGCAGTACTAACCGATGTGCAATAATAAAGTCTCAATCTAGCTACTCAAAAGACGTATCTATCCCTCTAGGCTTAGAGCAACCTCTTCTCGCCCCTAGAATAATTTGTATGACTGCTAGTAGGCACACCTCATGTACCTGTATTTGATTACAGGATTCTGAGAGTGATCATAATCTTTAATGGTCTAAATCGAATAGGGCAAGATCTAGAGTGGCCAAACAATACTCTAAATGTCCTGCATCGAATAGGGCGAGATCTGAAGTGGCCAAACAATACTCTAAATGTCCTGCTCGGGCAACTATAACTCATAAGCAATTGTAGGGTTGCAGACGACCAATTACTTAGTCCTCTGCTTAGAATGACAGTAGGGCTACTACTGAAAGAACATGCTTCTGAGCAGTCGGCTCCTAATCCTCCACAGGTAGCTTAAAAAAATTCTTAGCTTGAGGGTAATATTGTACTAACATGGTCCTAGTCCTTTAGACCTTAACTTAGTCTGTTCAGATCTTATATGACTTTTCTGGGTGATTCCTAACCTTATAGGTAAGTTTACATGGACTTAGCAATTCGTGGAAACCTGTACCTGAGTATTTTATAGGAGCAAGCTGGGGTGTGGCTCCCCTCTAACTTCTAATAAGGTCCCCTTCTTTAGGGTACCCAGGGGTCTATCAGACCTGAACGATTGGAATGGCTTCCTGAGCGGCCTGTTTGACGAACACCAAGTAATTGGAATTGACAGTCACTGGTAGTAGCTAACTATATGGAAGGCTGTCACTCAGTTCATTAGACAACCCTAGTGTCATTGACTCTTAATTATGGCCATCCTATCTAAATTTTGGCCCTAGGGCATGAGGGTACGCCAATGGCCTCTAGACGTGCTTCACTGACAATACAGTCGCCAAACTGGTAGTTATATCACCTAGCTGCACCTATGTTGTTCAACTTACTAACTCAGTCCTAATAACTATCCATGAGCTTCTAGGTCTAGGCTTGACAATAAAACATCCAATTCTACTAACACAATGAACTGAAAAATAGAGGAGTTTCTATGATGCTTCTAGCATGTGTCACACTTAACATGTTCTTCTCCGACGAGGGATACTGCGATATAATCCTTATACGTGTTCTGGTAGCTAACAACAACCTATATATATTTGTAGTCTACAGACGATAGCTGACCACAATATATCTAATCACAATCTACTGATAGCAACTACTTGCAACATACGGGGCCGTTAATTCTATTCAAGAACATAAGTCGTATCATTATACGACGAGAATAACTTTCCAAAGGGATAAGCCTTAACATACCTCGAATGCTAATTTTTTATTTAACTGGCGAGGTTTAACTTGCAATCCGCAATTCCCTCCAAGTGTAACCTTTACGCTAAGAGAATAGGACTAAATTCAATACAAAATTCCGCGAATAACAATGACTTTCAATAACTATATGAACTATAACTCAACTTTGAATAAGTCGGCTGAAAACCTATAATTTCTCGAGAGTTTAGAAGGGAGAAATGCTTACCTAATGCCTGTGGCCGTTTAAGATTCAATTTGAAGCAATTCTGACAACATTTACTCGGCGGAGTTCCATCTTGCCAAGCGAATTTCCAAAAATTAACTCCTTAATAATGCTTCCATAGGCCTAAAACTCGTTACCCAAAGTTAATTTGCATTTGGACTGCGTTTGGTAGCGTAATCGAGCGAAAAACCAATGAAACTTGTTTTTCTCTTCTCTTTTTTCCAGCCGTGGATTTAATTAGAAATGTTTTAAATTGAATGAGAGGCTTATATATATAGCCTTGGGCGGTGGCAGGGGGCCGCCCCACACTACCCAAAGTGCCACACTGCCCCCACACTGCAGCTCCCATAGCGGCTGCAGGCCTGATGCGCCGCGCTGGCCAGGGCATTGCAGGCTGGCGCATCGCACTGGCCCTTCGCGGCCTAGCCTCGCCCATCCCTGCTTCCAAGACTCTTTCCATACGCATCGAGCTCTCCTTACTCTTTACAAATCCACGTGTACGCCTACTAACCGATAACATTTTACGAGGTGTAACAT
>JACEIK010013298.1:0-12917 GCA_018107945.1 Datura stramonium
TTTCTCCCAACATGCATCTTAGCTTCCTAAAATTACATTTTTCCTGCAAAACAACACTAATCATGTTGGTTAGTATAAATTTACATTTTAACTACAAATTCCATGAGAATGCATAAATATCGATGGATAAACAAGACGAAATGAAGCATTTGAGTATCACTTGGGCATATATTTCTGCCCAAGATTAGGGTACTCAACTTATTTTCTCAGACTTTGGGGCTCGCCCTATTTCTTCTGTTTCGACTCAGAGGCTAGTGATCGAGAAGGTATGCCATGAATGTAAGGAGTATGGCCACATTCGCAGATGTTGTCCCAGGTTTGGCAAAGGCGGACAGATCATTCCGTACCAAACTCCTCAAGCTCCGGCCCCTGCCGGAAGAGGAGGTAGTGTGTTTAGTAGGGATCGTCCACAGCTTGGGCAAGGTAGTCAGCCAGCCGTCAGAGGCGGTACTCAGTCGGGTAGAGGAGGTGCTCATATGTATAGGGGTAGCACCCAGTCTAGCAAAGGGGTGATATAGCCCAACCGGGTGGATCTCAAGTAGGTAACTAAGATCACTTTTATGCTTTTCCTGGTAGACCTGAGGTAGAGGCTCAGACGTTGTTATTACAAATATGATCTTTGTGTCCGATAAAATGGTTATGGCTTTGTTTGACCAGGGTTCTACTTTTTCCTATGTGTCCACTTATTTTTCTTTGGGATTGGATCTTGCTTGTGATGTACTTGATACTCCTATCCATATGTCTACTCCTGTTGGAGATTCTCTGGTAGTGGATAGGGTTTGTCAGAATTGTATTGTTGACTTTATAGGGTTTGACACTCTGGTAGATTTAGTGATCTTGGACATGGTGGATTTTGATGTGATTTTGGGAATAAGCTGGTTATCTCCTTACCGTTCCATTCTGAATTTCCATGTTAAGACCGTCACTATATCGGGCCTAGGGTCATCCAGGTTGGAGTGGAAAGGCAATTGTAGCTCTGCTCCTAAGAAAATCATTTCTTATATCCGTGCCCATAAGTTGATAGAGTGGGGGTATTCAGCATATCTAGCTCATATTTGGGATATCAGTTCTGAAGGTCCATCCATAGAGTCGGTCCTGGTAGTTTGTGAGTTCTTAGAGGTGATCCCTACAGATCTGTCGAGCATGCTGCTGGATTGTGATATTGATTTTTGCATATATTTAGAGCCAGGGACCCGTCTCATTTTTATTCCTCCGTACAAAATAGCACCAGCTGAGTTGAGAGAACTCAAGGAGTAGTTGGAAGAACTACTTTGTAAGGGGTTTATTATGCCAAGTCTCTCTATGTGGGGTGCCCCAATCTTGTTTAAGAAAATAAAGATGGTGGTATGCAGATGTACATCGATTATCGTCAGTTGAACAAGGTAACTATTTGAAACAAGTACCCTCTCCCTCGAATAGATGATTTGTTTGATCAATTACAAGGGGTATCAGTGTTCTCAAAGATTGACTTGAGCTCAGGTTATCACCAGCTGAAGATTCGAACTGAGGATATTCCCAAAACAGCCTTTTGAACAAGGTATAGGCATTATGAGTTTCTGCTCATGTCCTTCGAACTCACTAATGCCCCAACTGCGTTCAGTGCTTGATGAATGGTATCTTCAAACCCTATCTAGATTCTTTATGATTGTTTTTATTGATGATATCTTGGTGTACTCTAAGACCAAGCAGGAGCATGAGAATCATTTGGGAATTGTGCTAGGGTTATTGAAGGAGAAGCAGTTGTATGCCAAATTCACTAAGTGTGAGTTTTGGTTGGACTCGGTGTCTTTTCTGGGACATGTGGTATCCAAAGAGGGAATCAAAGTTGATCCACAAAAGGTGGAGGTGGTTAGAAACTGGGCTAGTTCTACTACCATGACAGAGAATCAAAGCTTTGTAGGGCTCTCCAGCTACTACTATCGCTTTGTGAAAGGGTTTGCACCCATTGCTTCAGTGCTGACAAGGTTGACTCAAATGGGTGTACCTTTTCAGTGGTCTGAGGAATGCGAAGAGAGTTTTCAAAAGCTCAAGACTCTTCTAACCACGGCACCTATCCTGGTATTACCAGTGGAAGGTAAAGATTTTGTTGTTTATTGTGATGCCTCACGGTCTAAGTTAGGTGTTGTATTAATGTAGAAAGGGCAGGTAATTGCTTATGCCTCGAGACAGTTGAAGGTGCA
Organism: Datura stramonium; assembly: GCA_018107945.1. Classification (NCBI taxonomy): domain Eukaryota; kingdom Viridiplantae; phylum Streptophyta; class Magnoliopsida; order Solanales; family Solanaceae; genus Datura; species Datura stramonium. The sequence goes on from JACEIK010013298.1 coordinate 2,181, forward strand.
TGAGAAGAATTACCTCACACATGACCTGGATCTAGTAGTGGTGGTGTTCGCCATAAAATTTTGGAGGCACTACCTATACAGGGCTCGTTACGAGGTATTCACAGACCATCATAGCCTGCAATATGTATTTTTTCATAAGGATCTCAATTTGAGGCAGAGGAGGTGTATAGAACTGCTCAAGGACTATGAAGTTACCATCTTGTATCACCCAGGAAAGGCTAATATGGTAGCAGATGCGTTGAGTCGAAAAGCAGTAAGTATGGGAAATCTAGCTTTCCTGGAAGCTACTCGACGATTGATGGTCAGAGAAGTCCAGAAATTGGAAAATAGTTTGATGAGACTTTATTTGACAGAAACAGGTGGGATACTAGCTCGCGTGAAGGCTAAGTCATTATTGCTAGAGGAAATAAAGGCCAGACAGTTTGAGAAGGAGTAGTTGGGTAAGATCTGAGATAAGGTTCTGCGGGGAGAAGCTAAGAAAGCAGTACTAGATGTTGAAGGGGTCCTGAAAATAAAGGGACGCGTATGTCTTCCCCGAGTTGGTGAGATAATTAAGACCCTCCTATCAGAAGCTAACAACTCGAGGTACTTCATCCATCCCAGGGCTACCAAAATGTACCATGACTTGAAGCGGCACTATTGATGGGGTAGAATGAGAAGGACATTATTGAGTATGTCGCTCAATTCTTGAACTGTTAGTAGGTAAAGTACGAGCACCAAAATCCTGGGAGAGTACTTCAGAGGATGTCTATCCCCGAGTGGAAATAGGAGAGAATAGTGATGGACTTTGTAGTTGGTCTTTCAAAGACACTTGAGAAGTTTGACTCCATTGTCATTGTTGATATATTGACCAAGTCTGCTCACTTTTTTCCTGTCCAAGTAACTTACAATGCCGAGAGGCTGGCCACGCTTTATGTGAAAGAAGTGATTCGGCTTCATGGGGTGTCGGTTTCGATTGTGTCATATAGGGTCACTCAATTCACCTCCCATTTCTGGAGGACCTTGTAGGCAAAGTTAGGCACGAGGTTGGATTTGAGTACAGCCTTCCACCCTCGGACTGACCAGCAGTCAGAACGGACCATCCAAGTATTAGAGTACATTCTCCGAGCCTGTGTGATAGATTTTGGGGGCCAATAGGATAAATTCTTACCCTTGAAAGAGTTTGCTTAAAAAAAGCTATTATTCAAGCATTGACATGGCGCTATTTGAAGCTCTGTACGGGAGAAAATGCAGGTCTCCAATTGGGTGGTTTGATGCATTTGAGATGAGACCCTAGGGAGCAGATTTGCTTAAGGAATCCTTGGAAAAAATTTGGATAATCCAAGAATGCCTGGTAGCTGCTCAGAGTAGACAAAAATAGTATGTAGACTGAAAAGTGAGAGACATAGATTTCACGGAGGGAGAGCAAGTCTTGCTCAAGGTATCCCCCATGAAGGGGGTAATGAGGTTCAGTAAGCGGGGAGGGCTTAGCCTGAGGTACATTGGAATATTTGAAATCCTCCGACGTGTGGGTGAAATAACTTATGAGCTGACATTGCCGCCAGGGCTGTCAGGGGTACATCCAACCTTCCATGTTTCCATGTTGAAGAAGTACCGTGGGGATGTATCGTACATGATCAAATGGGACTCCGTGTTGCTGGATGAGAATTTGTCCTATGAGGAGGAGCCAGTGGCGATATTGGATAGGGAAGTCCTTAAGCTGAGATCAAAAGATATTGCAACGGTAAAGGTCCAGTGGAAAAATTGTCCCATAGAGGAAGCCACTTAGGAGACCGAGGCCGATATAAAGATCAAATACCCTCAGTTGTGTATGGAATCTGGTATATTCTCTCCTATGTTTTTGTAGACAGTTCAGGAATGAATGGTGTTTTAATTGGTGTCTGGTGTAATGACCCATATGTCATTACTAGGGAAAACCAACTTAGAACAATCTAATGGGCTAGACAATGGTTAGAAAAGGGTTGTGAAAGTGAGCTAGTGAAAATTGATGGGTTTTGGGGGAGCTACTTGTTACACCCCATAAGTTTCTAACGTTTAGATGGCCTATTAATACGTTGGTTAAGAGTTGTAGAGTGCAACACGTACAAGAAAGGGCCCGTGGAAAGGTCAAACGAGCGTGAAATTGGGATCGCATGGGAGAAGGCCGGACTAACTGCCCAAAGGGGCGACGTGTCACGGACCCTCCCTGGCAGGATGGCTCCATGGCACACCCGACTTTTAGCATGATAGGGTCCATGCCACGGACCCCTTTCCACCGCCCTAAGTATATATAAGTCCCTCCCTTTGATTTTATTTCATTTTCCAAGTTCATATACGGCCAGGAGAGGGAAAACACGAAGAGTTCTACTAATTTTCCTCCGTTTACGTAACGAAATGCTGCTCGAATTCAAATTAACTTCGAGTACCGAAGTTTAAGGCTGCAAGGAGCATTACTACAGAGTTATTTTCATGAAATTCGCCTGGAAAATCATAACTCTGCCTGATTCAAATTCATCAAGATGATTCCAAACTAATTTCTACACGATCACAGGCTACAAGTGAGTATTTCCCCCTTCTGCACTTTTAAGAAATTATATGTTTTTTATCGTGTTCTAGCAAGCTGAAATATAGTTGATATTTATGTTGGAAATTATCGTTTTGGCTAAACTTAGTACTAAAACCAGCGTCATTCTCCCAGTAATATGATTTTAGTTGAAGAGAGTTGTTGAATACGAATCAAAGTTCGCCAATTAATCAGAAATCGGCAACTGAGGTATGTTAAGGCGTACTCCTTTGGCAAGTTAGTTTTCTTCAGTATTGTAGCACAGTTTAAATCCCAGTAAGAGAATCAGCAACATATGAATTGTGATTAGTTGTTGTTATTAGCTTAGACCAGTATTCTATGCCTAGCTTGGGATTGACTTTGCCCTGTATAGCCTTCAATGACCAACCAAGGGTTATTAGCTATTCGTCGCCTGTCAGGGGCGAGATGACGTCGCTCTATGGAGCGGTAGGCCATCTGCAAGGGAATAAGATGGGGTCCCAGGTCCTCATATAGTCCATTCCAAGGCTGGACTATTATTATATGTCGTATCGGCACCACACCCCCGTCGAGCCTGGTGCTTGGGGTGTAGATATCAGGAGTCCACTGGACACAGACACAGCTACAGTCGGGGGCCGAGCGGGCTCAGTTGAAAACCCAAGGGACTGGTAGGACAGCTATAGCTATTAGTTGACCAAGTGTGACCTTGCTCGGGGTATATAGATTGAGGTATACTCACCAGGGCTTATGGGGGCTCCAGGTGGGTTATTCTGTGCGAGTTGTAACTTCTGGCTTATGGGGGCCAAGTAAGGGTCTTAATTGCTTTAGTTATTGATAAATTAGATGGCAGAAAGTTTAGCTATGCAGGTAGAATCTCTATCCTTCCTTTTCAGTTATTTTCACCTCTATTTCCTCTATTCATTTATTTATAGTTATTGTCTTACATATTCGGTACATATTGTACTGACGCCCTTCTTGGGGGCGCTGCATTACTTGCCTGCAGGTGCCGATAGACGCGAGTTAGGACCTTTTTAGCTTTCCATCAGGACTAGCAGAGCAGTCAGCTCCATTCCTCCGGAGCTAGTAGATAGCAGGCTGACTCTCTTTTGTTGTACAGTTATGGGTAGGTCGGGGCCCTGTCCCGACCATCATATCACTCCTAGAGGCTTGCAGATTATTTTGGATTCCCTATGGTTAGATGTTGATGGCCTTGTGGGGCCCGTGTGTGTTTTATCTTATGTGTTGGCCGTGTGGGGCCTTGCATAGCTTATAGTTAGTGACCTTGTCATCCATAGCTTAGTTTAGCACTAGTTTTACTTTTCAGTCATAACTTGACATCATGGTGGTCTTGTCGATACGCATAGGATTCCGTATCATTATCTGTTTCTAGGTAGCTGTTTTATTTTACAGGTGGCTATAAGGCCTTCTAAGCCAGGGGCTGTATTTACAGCCAAGATATAGCCCGTTGTTTTCTCAACTTGAGTGTTAGTGTTAGTCATGCACCAGAGGTGTGTAAGCTTAGCCAGACTAGTTCAGACCTTAGTAGGGCACCAGGTTCTAGTCATGCCTCCCAAGGTGGGGCGTGACAAACTTGGTATCAGAGTAGGTCACAATTTACAAGGACGGACCGGGATGTGGACCCTCAAGACTTTATGGATCAATTACAGCGGATTTTTCGGGTGATGCATGCCACACCTGCAGAGTCAGTTGAGTTGGCAGTATTTCGGCTACGGGACATTGCGGTGTTATGGTACGAGAGTTGGGAGAGGTCCCGGGGTAGAGATGTACCTCCTTCGACCTGGCCTAGTTTTTCATAGGCCTTTCAGGATCATTATTTTCCACAGAAAATTCGACAGGACCGGGTTGATCAGTGTTTGCACCTAGAGCAGGGCTCGATGAGTGTCTGGGAGTATGCCATAAGGTTTGATTCCTTGGCCAGATATGCACCGGCCTTTGTAGATACTAAGCCAGCCAGGGTGCACCGGTTTATTATGGGGATAAATCCAGAATATGTAGATACTTGTATCACGGTGACCCTACTAGAGGACATGGATATTTCCTGTGTCCAGGCATTTGCTTAGAATATCGAGGGAATTAGGCAGCACAAAGGGAGGTAGAAAGGATAAGCCAGGAGCAGCACCGCAGGACTAGACTGAGTGATGTGTAGGCGGAATATCAGGGCGGACCCAGGCCACAATTATCAGACAGACCACCTAGACCCCCACCTCCACAGCAGCAGCAGGGGAGTAGGTCTGGTCACCGGGGATGTCAAGGCCCGGTGAGAGCTCACGGCCAGCAAGTTCGCAGCAGTAGAGGGGGTCAGAGCAGAGCAGATTTACTATACCATTTTTCCCTATCTGCAGCTAATGCCACTCCGAGGCATGCAGGTATGGTTCCACGGCATGTTATACATATGGACAAGAGGGTCATCGGATGAGGGATTGTCCAGCCAGGGGTCAGAGTGATCGGGATGAACAGGATAGATCTTCAGTAGGATCATGTGCCCCAGCATCCCCAGTCGGGCGTAGGCCCTCATCTCCAGCCAGCAGAGACCGAGGCAGACTAGGGGAATCTAGTTCAGGCACCGGTCTAGATCGCACTTATGCCTTATCAAGATGACAAGAGTCAGAGTCGTCACCGGATGTGGTAACAGTATGCTGGACATTTGCTCTTGTTCTGTTTATGTAATGATAGATCCAGGGTCCACCTTGTCTTATGTTACCCCATTAGTGTCCCGGAAATTTGGTATTACGCCGGAATTGCTTCAGCGACCTTTTTCAGTGTCACTCTTGTCGGTGACTCTATCATAGCCAAGAGGGTCTACCGGGGATGCACGGTAGAGGTTGTTGATCGTCGGGCTTTAGAAGATTTGATAGAACTAGAAATGATTGATTTTTATGTAATTATGGGTATGGATTGGCTGGCGCCATGCTATGCCAATGTTGAATGTTGGACCAAAACTATTTGATTCCACTTTCTAGGGGAGGTAGTATGGGAATGGAAAGGTAATATGGCCACGCCAAAAGGTAGGTTTATTTCCTATCTTTAGGAGAGGAAGATAATAGCAAAGGGTTGTATCTATCACATTGTCAGGGTTCAGGATGTTCAAGCAGAATCTCCAACTCTCCAGTCCATCCCCGTAGTTAATGAATTCCCAGACGTGTTCCCAGATGAACTTCCTTGTATTCCCCTAGAATAGGAGATAGAATTTGCAATTGATTTACTACCAGGTACTCAGCCTATATCCATCCCTCCGTACCGAATGGCTCCTACCGAGCTCAAGGAATTGAAGGAGCAGTTGAAAGATTTGTTAGATAAGGGCTTCATCAGGCCGAGTACTTCATCATGGGGCGTGCCGATCCTGTTTGTGAGAAAGAAGGATGGCTCCCTCTGCGTGTGTATAGACTACCGGCAGCTAAAAAAAGTCACTATCAAGAATAAGTATCTGCTTCCCAGAATAGATGACTTGTTTGATCAGTTACTGAGGGTAAAGTATTTCTCAAAGATCTATTTAAGGTCTAGGTACCATCAGGTTCGAGTTCACGAGAGGGATATTCCAAAAACCTCTTTCAAGACCAGGTATGGCCATTTCGCATTTTTAGTCATGTCCTTCGGATTGATGAATGCTTCAGCAGTGTTCATGGATCTGATGAACAGCATCTTTAGACTGTATCCGGACTTGTTTGTGATAGTATTTATCGATGATATCCTGGTGTATTCCCTTTTAGAGGCAGATCGTCGAGATCATTTACGAACAGTGCTTCAGATTCTCAGGGATCGCCAGTTGTATGCGAAGTTTTCTAATGTGAATGTTGGCTGAATTCAGTGGCCTTTTTGGGCCACATTGTGTCAGATGTTGGTATACAAGTAGATTCACAAAATATTGAAGCAGTAAAAACATGGCCTAGACCTACCACTCCGACTGAGGTATGCAGTTTACCGGGGTTAGTCGGGTATTACAGAAGGTTTGTAGAAGGATTTTCTACATTAGCCGTGCCTTTGACCAAGCTAACTCATAAAGCAGCTAAATTTCATTGGACTAAAGCATGTGAACAGAGCTTCCAGGAGTTGAAAAATAGATTGACCTCAGCACCAATATTAGCCTTGCCAGAGGGATCAGAGGGTTATGCAGTGTACTGCGATGCTTCAAGCATCGGGTTAGGATGTGTTCTAATGCAACATAGTAAGGTAATTGCTTACGCTTCCAGACAACTGAGGATGAATGAAAAGAATTACCCCACCCATGATCTGGAGTTGGCCGCGGTAATTCGTGCCTTGAAAATATGAAGGCATTATCTGTATGGTGTCCATATAGATATTTTAACTGATCATAAGAGCCTCCAGTACATTTTCACACAGAAAGACTTGAATCTGCGGCAGCGTCACTGGTTAGAGCTGTTGAAGGACTATGATGTGAATATTCTATATCACCCAGGAAAAGCCAATGTTGTAGCAGATGCCCTCAACCACAAATCTATGGGGAGTTTGGCATACCTGAAGACAGGACATCGGGAATTGGCTTGAGAATTGCATCAGTTAGCCAGTTTGGTCGTCCATATAGTAGACTTGGGAGATAGTGGAGCAGTAATCCAGAATACTGCAGTGTCATCATTGGTTGTAGAGGTGAAAGAACGGCAGTATGAAGACCCTAACCTGGCTCATCTCAGGGATAAAGCTCAGCGAGGGGAAATATCAGCTTTCGAAGTAACCGCAGACGGGGTCTTGATATGTAAAGGTCACCTCTATGTTCCGTTATCAATCATTTCTGACAGAGGAGGGCAGTTTACAACTAAATTTTGGCAGTCCTTTCAGAAGGGCCTAGGGACGCAGGTTAATCTAAGTACAGCCTTCCATCCTCAAATAGACGGGTAGGCAGAAAGTACAATTCAAACGCTTGAGGATATGTTACGGGTGTGCGTGCTAGACTTCGGGGGCAACTGGGATGAGCACTTGCCACTTATTGAATTTGCCTACTATAACAGTTACCATTCAACAATTCAGATGGTGCCTTATGAGGCCATATATAGGCGGAAATCCAGATCCCCAGTTGGTTGGTTCGAGGTAGAAAAATTGGGATTAATTGGACCAGATATAATCCATCAGTCAGAAGAGAAGGTGAAACTTATTAGAGAACACCTGCTGACAGCTCAAAGCCACCAGAAATCTTATGTTGATGTACGGCGAAGGAACCTGGAGTTCGATGTGGGTGACTGGGTATTTCTAAAGGTGTCGCCGATGAAGGGCGTGGTGAGATTTGGTAAAAATGGCAAGCTCAACCCGAGGTTTATTGGACCATATCGAATCCTTCGGAGAATAGTCCAGGTGGCATATGAGTTAGATCTGCCTTCAAAATTAGAATCTATCCACCCGGTCTTTCATGTGTCGATGTTGCGGAAGTGCATAGGAGACCCATCCCGAATTGTGCCAGTTGAGGATGTTCAGATTACCAAGGCGTTAGCCTATGAAGAGGTTCCAGTAACCATACTAGATCGAAAAGTTCATAGACTAAGGACTAAAGATGTCGCTTCTGTAAAAGTATTGTGGCGGAGCAGGAATAGAGAAGATATGACCTGGGAAGCTGAGGATGATATAAGATCCAAGTATCTTCATTTGTTCCAGACTTAGTCAGGCCATGCAGTTAAGGTACATTTATGATTCAGTTTGTTTTGTGATGTGTGTTACATATATTTCTCAGTTGGATACAATGTTGTTGGGAACAGTTAATATAGTGTTATGTGAAATGTCTATGTTGGACTCTTCTGCATTTTAGGGTTTTCAGATAGTCCATATTACAGGGGAAACTCTGCCAAAATTTTTCCAGAATTGTAGTTAAAAGAGTTAGACTCCAGTGAGCCAAAGTGACATTCGAGGACGAATGTTCCCAATAGGAAGAAGATGTTACACCCCGTAAGTTTCTAACATTTAGACGGCCTATTCTTTTGTTGGTTAAGAGTTGTAGAGTGCAAAACATACAAGAAAGGGCCTGGGGAAAGGACGAAAGAGCGTGGAATTGGGATCGCACGGGAGAAGGCCGGACTAGCTGCCCAAAGGGGCAACGTGTCACGGACCCTCCCTGGCGCGATGGCTCCGTGGCATGCCCGACTTTTTTCATGACAAGGTCCGTGCCTGTCCACCACCCTAAGTATATATAAGTCCCTCCCTTTGATTTTATTTCATTTTCCAAGTTCATATACGGCCAGGAGAGGGAAAACACAAAGAGTTCTACTAATTTTCCTTTGTTTACATTACAAAACGCTGCTCGAATTAAAATTAACTTTGGGTATCGAAGTTTAAGGCTGCAGGGGGCATTACTACGGAGTTATTTTCATGAAATTCGCCCGGCAAATAGTAACCTCACTGAGTAAAAGTCATCGGAACGACTCCAAAATAATTTCTATACGATCACAGGCTAAAGGTGAGTATTTCCCCCTTCTGCACTTTTGAGAAATTATATGTTTTCGACCGTGTTCTAGCAAGCTGAAATATAGTTGATATTTATGTTGGAAATTACCATTTTGGCTAAAGTTAGTACTAAAACCAGCCTCATTCTCCCAGTAATATGATTTCAGTTGAAAAGAGTTGTTGAATACGAATCAAAGTCCGCCAATTAATCAGAAATTGGCAACTGAGGTATGTTAAGGCGTACTCCTTTGGCAAGTTAGTTTTCTTCAGTATTGTAGCACAATTTAAATCCCAGTAAGAGAACCAGCAACATATGAATTGTGATTAGCTGTTGTTATTAGCTTAGACCAGTATTCTATGCCTATCTTGGGATTGACTTTGCCCTGTATAGCCTTCCATGACCAACCCAGGGTTATTAGCTGTGTCGTCGCCCGCTAGGGGCAAGATGACGTTGCTCTACGGAGTGGTATGTCATCTCCGAGGGATGAAGATGGGGTCCCAGGTCCTCATACAGTCCATTCCATGGCTGGACTATTATTATATGTCGTATCGGCACCACACCCCCGTCGAGCCTGGTGCCTGGGGTGTAGATATCAGGAGTCCACTTGACATAGACACAGCTACAGTCAGGGGCCGAGTGGGCTCAGTTGCAAACCCAGGGGACTGGTAGGACAGCTATAGCTATTAGTTGACCCAGTGTGACCTTGCTCGGGGTATATAGATTGAGGTATACTCACCAGGGCTTATGGGGGCTCCAGGTGGGTTATTTTGTGCGAGTTGTAACTTCTGGATTATGGGGGCCAGGTAAGGTTCTTAATTGTTTTAGTTATTGATAAATTAGTTTAGCTATGCAGGTAGAATCTTTATCCTTCCTTTTCAATTATTTTCAGCTCTATTTCCTCTATTCAGTTATTTACAGTTATTGCCTTACATATTCAGTACATATTGTACTGACGCCCTTCTTGGGGGTGCTACATTACTTTCCTATAGGTGTCGATAGACGTGGATCAGGACATTCTTAGCTTTCTATCAGGACTAGCAGAGCAGTCAGCTCCATTCTTCTGGAGCTAGTAGATAACAGGTTGACTCTCTTTTGTTGTACAGTTATGGGTAGGTCGAGGCCCTGTCCCGGCCATCATATCACTCCTAGAGGCTTTCAGATTATTTCGGATTCCCTGTGGTTAGCTGTTGATAGTCGTGTGGGGCCCGTATATTCTTTAACTTATGTGTTGGCCGTGTGGGGCCTAGCTTAGCCAATAGTTAGCGGCCATGTCGGCCATAGCTTAGTTTAGCACCGGTTTTACTTTTCTGTCATAACTAGACATTATGGTGGTCTTGTCGGCCCGCATAGGATTTCCTATCATTATCTATTTCTAGGTAGCTGTTTTATTTTACAGGTAGTTATAAGGCTTTGTCAGCCAGGGGCTGTATTTACAGCCGAGATATAGCCCGTTATTTTCTCGACTTGAGTGTTGGTGTTAATTATGCACCACAGGTGCGTAAGCTCAGTCAAACTAGTTCAGACCTTAGTAAGGCACTAGGTACCAGTCATGCCTCCCAAGGTGGGGCATGACACTACTAGTTTCGGGGGACCGCTGCAGCGAGACCATGGTAACGGCCGGAGTCCGTCATAATGGACTGGGTAATAACCATCGAATCTTCTGTAGAGGCTTCCTGACCGCCGAGCAGGTCCGCTGCAATGGAAAGGTGACCGCTGCAGCGGACAACAAAAATCAAAAAGTGAGTTTAGTGGGGTTTTGGGGGGTTACACCCTATTATTTTCAAAGCACAAAACCTCAAGAAATGAAGGTGAT
>JACEIK010013299.1:8087-26822 GCA_018107945.1 Datura stramonium
AGATAAGCAACTTTGACCAGTCTAGAACCCAGTTTAGGAATTTGGTCCGATAAGACACTCAGGGTACTTTGAGATATATATTTTTGACTAGTTTTGGACTCCAGTTTTGAGCTATCAGCTTAGTATTCAGTTTAGGTAATCCGGTGGGAGCAGGACATAGCACCGAGTTATTCCCAGCGCACCCAGATTCCCAAAACTACGTTGCCAACATAGGTTACAGTATTTATTGGCCTGATTAGCCCCATACTTTTGTGATCACCCAGTTCATGCCTCTAAACCCTGGAAAGGTATATTGGGTCCTACCGGTGGGTTGTATACATTGGACTACATGACTATCTCATGTGGTTAGATGTCGGTTACTGACTCTCCCACTAGTCAGCTAAGTTCAGTCTCAGATTAGTCAGTTCAGTTTAGTTCAGATCAGATATGTTCAGTGTAGTATTGCAGACTCAGTATTTCAGACTTACGCATGTCTTTGACCATCAGAAAGGGTCATCTTGACCATATTAGTTAACTCTAGTTGTCTCAGTTCAGTATATTAGTTGGTCATTGCATTCATTTTAGTTCAGTTATTGTTATCCAGCATCATGCTTTCTTTCACTTACTCTGTTCATTCAAAGTACTGACGTATACTTTTATGTTGTATCATTTCATGATACAGTTGCAGGTGCTCAGACTCAGCGTCATTAGTCGCCGCAGTTCATATCCTCCTCAACAGAAGAAGTGTTCGTCCTTATCTTTCGAGGGCATTATTTCATTTCTTTCAAACATTTCATTACTTTCGATTAGACATTAGAGTTAGCTGGGGGCTTGTCCCAGCAATTCATCAGCTAGATGGCTTTCAGACACAGATTTTATGTCAAAAGTTCAGATTGTTCAGAAGTTTTAAACCATATGTTGCAGTTGTAGCCTTCATTAATGTTTTATGTTATTATTTCAAAGCTTCCGCTATGCATGTTTTACTCATAATACCAGTGTATGATAAACCTGAGGTTGACTTGGTGTTACTTGTGACTCCAAGTACCGTGTCCCGTCCAGGGTGTAGTCTCAGAGACTGAAAAACTTGGTATTAGAGCACTAGGTTTAGAGTATCCTTGGAATGTGTTAAAGCCGCATCGAGTAGAGTCCTTTCCATGGGTGCGAAGCATGCCACACTTATGATGAGGAGGCTACGAGATGTTATTAGCAAAACTCTCTTTCGCTCATACTCTTTACCATGTGTTAAAGTTCAATTCCAAAAACGTCCTTCTACTCGTGCTCTGTTTCATTTCAGTATATCATGATCCCAGACACAGTAATGGAAGAATGGCTAGTAATGCCAACAGACATGCCCCACCAGTGCCAATAGCCCCTCAGGACGACACAGTATCCACCATGGAGTTCAGGGAGACTATCCAACTGCTCACTAAAACAGTCACTAGTCAGGTGAACCAACAAGTGATTCTAGTTAAAAATAGATCCGCAGTTGTGGCTAGGGTGCGATACTTCACCCGTATGAACCCTCCATTATTTTAGGGATCCAAAGTGGGGGAGGACCCCTAAGAGTTCGTGGATGAGATCAAAAATGTTACCCGCAATATGGGTGTCAGCTCCTCTGAGAGTGCTGATCTGGCTGCCTACTAGTTAAAAGGGGTAGCTCAAGTTTGGTACGAACAACGGAAAGAGCGGCGGCCAGCGGGAGCAGGACCGATGGAGTGGGAGGAGTTCAAAACAGCCTTCCGGGACAGATTTTTCCCTCGGGAGCTGAGGGAGGCAAAAGTGGCTGAGTTTATGAACTTGAGATAGGGAACCAGGACCGTAGAAGAATATGCATTGGAGTTTACCAGGTTGTCTAAGTACACTCCAGAGATGGTAGCTGAGCCAAGGGCTCGTATGTTGAAGTTTGTGAACCTCTCCAGTCTGATTGTCTATGCCCAGAAGGTTGAGGCCGAGAAACTGAAGGATATGGAGTGAAAGAATAAATGGGCAAGGACTGGCCAGTCAAATTACGACCATTAGAGATCTGGCTGTAGTAGCCGCCCACAGCATCAGCAACAACAACAAAGAGCCCTAGCACCCACCTTAGCTAGCATCCCAACCTTCTGGTTCCACCAGGATAGGAGGGGAGGAGAATCTGGCTCTCAGTCTCAGAGCTACGGTACCGAAAACAGATATCCAGCTTTCCCCAAGTGCGGCAAGAACAACCCGAGAGAGTGTCTTCAGGGTTGAGAGGGCTGCTTATGTTGTGGACAGCTTAATCATCGTCTTAAATATTGCCTGTCAACAGGACGGGGGAGAGCACAATCCACCACATCATTAACTCCAGCAGAACGACAAGCTCAACAGGGCAGCACATCATGTATGGATGGCGGTCAGTGCCTAAACCATTTTTATGCATTCTCTTCTCGTCGGAATCAGGAGAGCTCACCTAATGTCCTCACGGGTATGTTACGCCTCTTTCATCTAAACGTGTATGCCCTCCTAGATCCAGGAGCCACCCTTTCATTCGTGACTCCCTATGTAGAATTCTAGTTCAATATCACTCCAGAGGTCCTCTCAGAACCATTCTCAGTCTCCACCCTTGTTGGCGAGTCAGTTAAAGGCAATCGGGTGTATAGAAACTATCCAGTCTCGATCTTGAATAAAGTCATTCAATTTGATCTCGTAAAGTTAGACATGGTTAATTTTGACCTTATCCTCGGCATGGATTGGTTACACTCCTGTTATGCCTCAATTGACTGCAGAACTAGAGTTGTCAAGTTTTAGTTCCCTAATCAGCCAGTGTTAGAATTGAGAAGCAGTAGTTCAACGCCTAAGGGTCAGTTTATTTCCTACCTTCCGGCTCAGAATCTTATTTCCAAGGAATGTATTTATCATCTAGTCCGGGTCAAAGATTAAAACTCTAAGACCCCAACCATCCAGTCAGTTCTAGTGGTCAACAAGTTCATAGATATATTTCCGGAGGATCTTCTCGGAGTTCCCCCTGAACGAAAAATAGAATTCTAAATAGACCTCCTCCCAAATACTTATCCCATCTCCATCCCTCATTATAGAATGTCTCCAGCTGAGCTTTAAGAGTTGAAGGAGAAACTAAAAGATCTTCTTGACAAGGGTTTTATCAAACCCAACATCACTCCCCGGGGTGCTCCGGTACTATTTGTGCATAAGAAAGACGGTACGCTTAGAATGTGCATAGATTACCGTTAGCTGAACAAAGTCACAGTGAAGAACAGGTATCCCCTACCTAGAATTGACGACCTATTTTACCAACTATACAGAGCCAGTTGTTTCTCAAAAATTGATCTTAGGTCGGGGTATCATCAGTTAAGGGTCAAAGAGTGTGACATATCGAAAATAGCATACCGAGTTCGCTATGAGTTTGTGGTGATGTCCTTCGGGCTAACAAACTCTCCCGTAGCCTTCATGGACCTAATGAATAGAGTATTCAAATAGTATCTAGATATTTTTGTCATTGTATTTATCGACGACATTATGGTATACTCCAGAAATGAGGAAGAGCAGGCTAACCACCTGAGATTAGTATTACAGACGCTTAGAGACTGCTAGCTATTCCCCAAGTTCAACAAGTGTGAATTCTAGTTGAAGTCTGTGACTTTCCTGGGTCATGTGGTCTGGGGTGAAGGTATTCAAGTTGATCCTCAAAAGATAACAGCAGTGTAAGATTGGCCTAGACCTACCTCCCCGACAGAAAGCAGGAGTTTCCTTGGGTTAGCTAGTTATTACCGACGGTTTGTGGATGGCTTCTCCTCTATAGTATCTCCTTTGACTAAGTTAACTAAGAAGAAAGTGAAATTCCAGTGTTCGGATGCGTGTTAGAAGATATTCCAGGAGTTGAAGATTCGACTCACTACCGCTCCAGTTTTGACCTTTCCAGAAGGAACAGATGGGTTGGTTGTTTACTGTGACGCTTCCAGAGTTGGACTCGATTGCATTCTAATGCAGCGGGGCAAAGTGATAGCCTACTCCTCTAGACAGCTCAAAGTTCATGAGAAGAATTATCCAACTCATGACTTGTTGTTAGCAGCGGTGGTGTTCGCGCTAAAAATATGGAGACATTACTTATATGGGGCTCACGTGAATATGTTCACAAATCATAAGAGTCTTCAGTATGTTTTCAGTCAGAAAGACTTAAATCTTTGTCACAGAAGGTGGTTGGAGCTACTGTAGGACTATGACATAAGTGTACTGTATCATCGGGGCAAAGCCAAATGTGGTGGTTGATGCACTAAGTAGGTTTTCTATGGGAAGCGTAGCTCATGTTGAAGAGGGCAAGAAGGAAATGGTAAAAGATATTCTCAGGCTATCTTAGTTGGGAGTACAATTAGTTGATTCAGCCGACGGTGGAGTGGTAATGCGAAGTGGGTTAGATTCCTCCTTGGTAGTTGAAGTGAAGTCCAGACAGGACGAAGATCCCATCTTACTCAAGGTTAAGGAAGTAGTTATCAGAAAAGAAATAGAAGCTTTATCCAAAGGGGGAGATGGTGTGCTCCGTTACCAGGGCAGATTGTGTGTATCGGATGTTTGTGAGTTGAGACAACAGATACTGGCTGAAGCATACAGTTCTAGATATTCCATTTATCCTGGTGCTACCAAGATGTACTATGATTTACAGGATATTTACTAGTGGAATGGCATGAAAAGAGATATTGCTGAATTTGTAGACAAGTGTCGAACTGCCAGCAAGTTAAAGTAGAACACAAGAGACCAGGAGGCATGACTCAAGATATCAGCATACCCACATAGAACTGGAAGAAGTAAACATGGACTTCATTTCGGGTCTACCTCAAACACATCGATAGCATGACACCATCTGGTAGTAGTAGATTGGATGACTAAGTCAGCACATTTTCTCCCAGTCAAAACGACGGATTCAGCTGAGGACTATGCAAGGCTTTATATCCGAGAGTTAGTTGGACTTCATAGGGTGCCCTTATGCATCATTTCAGATAGAGGTACTCAATTCACCTCTCACTTCTGGAAGTCATTTCAGAAAGGACTAGCTACCTAGGTCAATCTCAGCACAGCCTTTCACACGCAGATAGATGGAAAAGTGGAGTGGACTATTCAGACCATAGAAGATATGTTGAGGGTGTTCCTGGTCAATTTCAAGGGCAATTGGGATGATCACTTTGCCTCTCATCGAGTTCACATACAATAAAAGTTGCCCCTCCAGTATCCAGGTGGCCCCGTTTGAGGCATTGTATGGTAGGAGATGCAGATCTCCTATTGGGTGGTTTCAAGTGGGTGAAGCTGCTATAATCGGGCCAGACTCAGTTCATGAAGCTATGAAGAAGGTGCAACTTATCAGAGAGAGATTGAAAACATCTCAGAGCCGTTAGAAATCTTATGCTGATGTGAGGAGAAGAGAATTAGAGTTTACTGTGGATGACTGGGTCTATTTGAAAATCTCAACCATGAAAGCGGTGATGCGGATTGGGAATAAGGGAAAGCTCACTCTTAGATATGTGGGACCCTATGGAATTCTGAGGCGAATTGCCGAGGTAGCTTATGAGCTTGAGTTACCTTCAGAGATTGCATCTGTAAACCCCGTATTCCATGTGTCACTTTTGAAGAAGTGCATCGGAGATCCAACTTCGGTTGTGCCACTGGACAGTGTAGAAGTATAGGATAATCTAACAAATAAGGAAGTCCCAGTCCAGATCCTTGGTCGTAGAGTTCACAAGCTAAGGAAAAAGGAAATAGCTTCAGTCAAGGTCTTATGGAGAGATCAGCAGGTTGAGGGAGCTACGTGATAGATTAAAGCAGATATGATGGCCAAATACCCACACTTATTCTCTTCTTACTCTATTACAACTTAAAATATTAGTTTTTCTTAGAATAAATTATGTTGTTGGGTTGAATTCATGTGTTTAAGTTTCCTTTATGATTTAGGATGTATGTATGAAAAGGGAATTCAGTTTAGTTATGTATTTTGAAACGGAGGTAGTCATACTGATAGTTTTTGAGTTAAATGAACAGTATTTGAAAATTTTATGATTGTTATTCTTTGCTTTCCTGTGTGTTTTCTAACATTCAAGGATGAATGTTCCCAAGGGGGAGATATTGTAATGCCCCAGAAACTCAAAGATTAGACCTGGACTCAAAAAGGGAAAATTTCAGAAAACTGGAAAATCTGGCACCAGTAATAGAATGGGTCATTAAGTGGCTCATTGGAGGTTAACGACCCATTGGATGTGCCCACGAATCGTGAGGTGACTCGTGGGGAGGCCAAGTGAGGAAGTTTTATGTTTTGGGGAAAGGATACCCCACGGACGACATAACGAGTCGTTGTCAGTCCCCATGATTCATAAGGTCAGTCGTGGGAAGTGGAAAACAAAAGACAGTTGTCAATATTAGGGCAAGTTTCGTGAGGATCCCCANATAAGGTCAGTCGTGGGAAGTGGAAAACAAAAGTATAGAGAGGTGGGGGCAATGTACTTGACGAGAGGACCCCATGATTCGTGGTCAGTCACCACTAGTCGTGATCAGCGAGGGGAGAATTTTCTGAGAGTGAGGCAGTGAACCTAACGAATGGTGACAACGACTCATGGTCACCAGCAATGAGTCGTGAAGTCATTCTTTACCAGCCCCAGACAGCTGATATACAGTGTACTTAACGGGCGATGCCACTAGTCGTGGCCCAGGGTAACAAGTCGTTATGTCCCTCGTTAGGACCATCTGACAGTTTTTCCCTACGATTTTCCAAGGGTTGTTTAGTAATTTTCTACTCTCCTAAACTCTAAACTATATCGTTTTAAATGTAATTTTAGAACTATTAGTGGGAATGAACGGCCTCTCCCCTCATTTCCCACTTACATTCTTAGAAAACATCAAAGAGTTCTCTCAAGAACATACAGAGTAAGGTCTAGAGTTCTTCATCCATCTCAGAAATTCAAGTTTCCTCCTCAAGGGAATTCTTAGCCAGGTATGTGGGAATTCAACAAGGGGATTGTTCTTCCCTTGTGTCCCCTAAAACTCTTCCTCAGTTCACTATCAGTTCTAGCCTTGAATTTTTAATTGTGAAAGATATTGCTATCAAACCTTGTTTATTTCTTGAGGTATATTATTCTATTCTAATTTTTGATGTTTTCCACCAAATTTTAATTAGAATGATATTTGTTCTGTTGAATTTAAATTTTATCTCTAGATCTTGAAAATCAGAAACTAGAATCCTTCTTAAGTATTAAATTCTCGAAAATTGCTTGAATCATTCAGAGTTAGGGGTTCCTATGATATTTGTATGTGTTAGAAACTCAGTCACATGTATGTTAGTTAGTTTCAGTCAGGAAGTTTATATACTCTGTGTTACTCAGAATATCAGCCTAAACTTAGTCAGATTTTAGCAACCTCCGGGTTGACTAGAATAATGTCAGTTGATCAGTTTGACTACAGAAATCCTTGAGTTGTCTGCTACACCTCCCAGTTATCAGAATCAGACTCAGAACTCAGTTTCATTAATCCACTAGGCAATCATGACACTATAGATTAACAACTCTAACTATCCTTAGGACCCAAGTCAGATTATAGTGGGTTCATAGACGGTTACAACGGTACTAGATAAGAAGCTTTAACCAATCTAGAACCCAGTTTCAGAATCTGGTCCGATAAGACTCTCAAGGTACTTTCAATTATATATACCTGACTAATCTTGAACCAAGTTTCGAGCTATCAACTTAGTATTCAGTTTAGGTAATCCAGTGGGAGCAGGACTTAGCACCGAGCTGACCGGGGTTCCAGCACACCCAGGTTCTCAAAACTACGTTGCCAACGTTGGTTACAGTATTTATTGGCCCGATTAGCCCCATACTTTTGTGATCACCCAATTCATGCCTCTATACCCTGTAAAGGTATATTGGGTCCTACATGTAGGGGGGATACATCGGACTCCACGTCTAGCCCACGCGGTTATATGTCGGTTACAAACTCTCCTACTAGTCAGCTCAGTTCAGTCTAAGATTAGTCAGTTCAGTTTAGTTCAGTGTAGTATCTCAGACTCAGTATTTCAGACTTAGGGCATGTCTTTTACCACAATACAAGGTCATCTTGACCATCTCAGTTTACTTCAGTTGTCTTAGATCAGTATATTAGTCGGTCATTGCATGTCATTTCAGTTCAATTATTTTTATCTAGCATCATGCTTTCTATAACTTATGTTTGACCACCATACAGGGTCATCTTGACCATCTCAGTTTACTTTAGTTGTCTCGAATCAGTATATTAGTCATTCATTGCATGTCATTTTAGTTTAGTTGTGTCGTTAGCCGCTATAGCTCAGATCCTCCTTAGCAACAGAAGTGTGAGTCCTCATCTTTTGAGGGAGTTATTTCATTTCTTTCAGTCATTTCATTACTTTCAGTTAGACATTAGAGTAAGTTGGGGGCTTTTCCCGGAAACTCATCACCTAGATGGATTTCAGACACAGATTTGATGTCAGACTTTCAGATTATTCAGATTTTTTAAACCTTATGTTTAAGTTTTTGCCTTCATAAATGCTTTATGTTATTATCTCAAAGCTTCCACTATCCATGTCTTACTCATAATACCTATGTATGATAGACTAGGGGTTGAATTGGGGTTACTTGTGACTCCAAGTACCGTGTCCTGTCCAAGGTGTAGACTCGGGGCGTGGAACTAGGGAAAAGGACTAATGAGGTGTGATATCACAGGCGTGCCCTCGGGTGGGGGAAAAACTCTCTTGAGTGATCCCAAATAAAAATATATCCTATGTTGGTGCGTAGTTCATAGACGGGGATCCTTGGAATCCCTTGCCTAATCAGTGCTAGACACTACTCCCAAAATATGCATATTGCTCATAAAATTATATTCTCAAAACATATCTTAAAATCCAAATATTGGAGAGTTTTGACTCCAAATATCTCTTTAAAACTGATCTTGCAAGACTTGGCTAAAATCATGATAAGCATACCTAACTTTGCAAGGGCTTGCCCAAGCCTTGAAATCATACATACTTGAAATAGACTTCATAGTTCGAAATCATGGAATCATAAATTAAGATTTCATAAACATTCATGCATACTAGATAACTCATCATTCTTGAAATCATAATCTTGAATTTCATAACACATGCATAATAGGGAATAATTTTCAATAACTTGAAATTATGAATTTATAATTAAATTGATTGTAAAATCTTCCCCAACAGTATTAAATCATTAACAGAGACATAAGGGAATTGGACCCACAGTCGTAGCATGAATATTTACATGGAATTGGGTTAAAACCCTAGAATTTTCAATACACTTGATTGGAGACTTGAATTCATGAGTTAGAGAAGAAATTGGGTTGGAGGGGTGGAAGAAATCCCTATTCATGGACCTATATACCTGGGAAAATTGATTTCTAAGCTGGTCTTGAAAGCCCAAGAGGATTGAGAGAGAACATGTTGAGGAACCCTAGCTTGATCTTGGAAAAAGATTTGATCTTCTAATGAGAGTGTTAGGAGTAGAATGAGGGCTTAGGGTAAATAAAACCCTTAATACCCTCTTTAATAGGCTTAAAACACGTAGTTTAGGAGTTAGGAACTTAAGAATTACGAAAACACGCTTAATGAACCGACTGGAAAAATGACCGTGCCAGACCCAATGACCCACTTGACGACTTGTCAGGTCAAGTAACGGGTTGTGGTCTGACCCGTCGACAGTGAAGCTAAAAACTTATCCTCTAATTATTCCTAACTCAACAATTCACTTAATGGGTCGTCGGGGGACACGATGACTCATTCCTCAATTCATGAAGTATATTGGAAATTCACAATTTCCCCACTATTGCACTCTTAACGGTTGACTAGATGAACGGTGGAGCCACTTAACGACTCGTTACACCATATTCCATGATTCTAGAAGGCAATATTTTCTCCAACTTGGCACCACCTAACGAGTCATGTAACGATCCATCAAATAACTTGGCGGGTCACTGAACAACTCGTTCTATTACCTGATGAAGATTTTTCTATTTTTTTATTCAACCCTCGAATTTGATCTTAGGGACTTTTAGGGTGTTACAAGAGCAAACAAGAAGCTTAAGGATTCTAGTGATTTTATTATTTGACATGACCAATTGGGAAATCTCAGTTTTAGTATGATGTGCAAAAAATAATTTAGAATTCACATAGGCATATACTGAAGTACCAAAAAATTTCTCCAGTTCAAGAAATTCTCTTATGTTGTATGTTTCCAATGAAAATTGGTTATTAGACCATCAACAACAAAAGTTGGGATTGAATCCTCTAAATTTATTAAACTTATATATGGTTATATATGTGGGCTCATTCACCCTCTGTTTGAACCATTCAGGTATTATATAATCTTTATGCCTAAAAGGTGGTTAGATATGTGCTTATTATTAATTCTAATATGTCATTGTCAACGTTGTTGGCTCAATTAATAGTACAATATGCAATTAAGACAATTCTTTTTTATAATGCTTGTAAGTTCAAATTTTTGGCTTTTAATGATTATTGTATGGCAACTGGAATAACAGTTTGTCACAACTCAAGTGTTTGTGATTAGCACCCACCTTAACCCCCCCATGGGCAAATGCGTTGCGTCCCAACTATTCCATCCAAATTCAATATTCATACCAATAAAGTAAATACTCATGAGTCAAATAGTGGAGGTTTTATAATAATAAAAGAAATTATTCATGGAACTATCTATTACATTCCAAGAACTAAAAGTCATTGTATATTTGACTCTAACTAAACAAAATATAAGAATGGAAACTGAAACAAATCAATAAATCAATTTTTAAAAATCCGAAAGACATCAAATGAAGAAGATATGCAGTAGCCTCAGTAGAAAATCAACTCACCCACAGATCAAATATTTTTTTCCGCTAAAGATAGGGTCGAGATGAGCTTCTTGGGTCACATTTGCACTTAGAAAATAAGTACATTAGTAGCATTAGTACAACCACAATATATTGGTAGGCATCATAGGCCCACCTTAAATAGTAAGATGTATACATGGAAATTAAAAAACACCAAAAAAGATAATCATCGAGAAAAATACCATTTAGTATAACTCAAGTCGAGGTTGAAAGATGGCTTGCTCAGTAAATTAGGCCTTACTGCAGTGGTAACTAGTCCGAGGCAGCAACCTCCCTGCAATTGTAAAGGTACCACTACGGGGGTACTGCGTAGGTAGTAACTTGATCAAGCTGGAAACATTAGTTTCTTAAATAATAATCGTCAACAGTCAATTCATCTACTCTTTGTGGGTTACAAGCAACAATCCTCAACAATCAATTCATCAGCTCATTACAGGTTTGTATATAAATAAATTATCAACAATCAATTCATCAACTCATTACAAGGGGTATATATTGTACAAGTAATAGCAATAAGACATAGACAGGTACAACAAGTCACTAAAACATTTGAAACACACAAATAAAGATCTTGTATCAAATGGTTCCAATTTTTAAAATCAACCTAGCCTCTCCCAGGTCCTTTCTTCAATATCATACCATTTGTAATGTGTCTGTCACACACCTCTAGTACATCACTATATATCTGTACGCACATTCCAGAGGGTCTTGTATCTTCCCTTCCAATCATGAGCTAGAGGGAACTATAGAAATCCATGTACTGTATCGGTATGGTACCCACTCCCACTCATCTGCTCGTCCGGATGCTTCACTCATACATGAGTCACTCATGTCATTACCCCTCGCCTAGATACTCACCTTGGAGATGAGCCACTCATCTCAAGATAAAACATGTTATCCACTTTCATTCTCTTATTCCATATGCTACCACTCGGTCAATTTACCTGATTTCTCAGAAGTATCAATTTGAATTCACCAACTTGGTTACACACAATAAAAGTTAGCCACTCATATGAAAATTAAGAGAACACATTAAGCATAAAAACGCACCTTGAAATTCACAACAATCATCACTAATAACCATAATATTAGAGTTTGTTTTACAAGTATAATTAACACATCATAATACTAGAAAAAATTAGTGTCAAAAGACCAAATAAACACATTGTCATCCATAGCATATACAAGTCATTAAATTAAGTTTAACTCCTCGTAAATCATAACCTACCTCAATCACTAATGTGTTCGGGGATTAGTGACACATCTTTTCTTCACTACAAGAATAGTGGATTTTAACGGTCATTTCTTAACGAGTGGATATGAATCCGATCGCTCTATGCATATTTATGATGACCAAATTTTTTTCCGGTTGTTATAATTCATTTTTTAATTCATCATTAACGAGGAAATGAAATTCAATCGTTACAAAATATAATATCCAATTGTTAAAATTAATAAATTAATTAACTTACCAAAAAGGCGCTAAATTCTCCCCCCAACCCACATGTAGCTATATTCAGGGACATCAACTGATTTATATAGNGATAATTTATTATTATAAATAATAATATACACAATACTTATGTATCTTTTTTCTCTAATTAATCCACCATCTAGCCCTTCTAAATTATTAAAATTAAAAGAGAAAACCCTCCATCATTAGAACATATCTCAATCTTCAATTAGAGAACTACACTCTACGCTTCTCTTCATCAAAGAAAACCGTTTATCTTTATCGAAGAATACAACCGGTGTCTCAATTTCATCAGACAATTGAAGCATTGGTTTCCTTCATCAGATAACACTGCCCTTACTGTCTCAATTTTCATCGGAGAAGTGTCTTATAGTCTCAATCTCCATCAGAGAATTCAAGCTTTGGTTTCCTGCTCTTCTATCACTAGAGATGTTGCACACAGAACATTCATTGACTGGGTGTTCTGTTTCCCTCTTTGCCACTAAAATTGGCTCTTCCGTTCAAGGTTCAAGGTAAGATTCTTGTTCTGTATATTCTTTTGGTGTAGAAAATTACTTATTTTAGTAGGATATTGAAGGGATGGAGATTGAACAAGTAAAATTAAGTGATTAAGTATTTTAGTTGTTCAATCCATGAATCTTGTATAAGTTCTTTTTTTAGTATTTGGATTGATTTTTATTATTTCATTAATTTGATCACATTTCTACCAATTTTGAGGTTATAAAACTGATTAAACAGTTGAATTTTTATTTTTTTATTGATTGGTTATATGTATTCTAATTTTGGGGTTAATGGGACATAATTGTATTCATAGAATTGAGAAATGTTGATTTTTTTCAATCAATTATAGATCATCAAGGACAACCAACATAAGTAACATGAATATCCTTAGAATTTATTTCGTTCATCTCATTCTCCTGTTTACTTTTTATTATACCTCTTTCTTCAAGTTTTTTGTGGTTAGTAAACTTTTTATTCACAAATCAAAGTTACAGTTTATGTACCGACCTATGAAAGACCAAGAGTGTCAACAACATGTCCCACCAAACTCTGGCTCAGCAAAGTTCAATGTATAAATACCAATAAGAAACAAACCTATATAATAGTGAAAAATTTGGTATTACTATATAAACTAGAAACCTATTCAAGTTTTATTTATATTGCAAAGCCTATGTAATGTCGTGAGGAAAATATAAGGGATAATGCTTTATATACAAGGACATTTTTAGAATTTAGACAATGAGTTCTAAAAGAAAAAAGTGAGTTGTGCAATGCATAATTAATTATATCCATACTTGTTTTCTGCTCATATATATAACATAGAATTCGGCTAAAAAACATAGAGTTCTTTCAATTCTTAGAACCCGTAGTTAGATCTACCAATTTTGTTTAGTTGCACATTTTATAGATTAGTTTTTAGACAGAAGCTCAAAAGATAATATATATCCACTATTCAAAACAAGATTTCAAAAACTAATATTTCACTATTCAATGGAAACAAGTTTATTTCTAAAAAAGAGGAAAAGGAATTCCAACTTCTTCGTTAATGTAGCTCCCACATAAAAAAGATATTTAAAAGGGACAAAGAAAAGGAAAAGATATCCTTTGAGATCCAAATCCTTTTTCTTAAATAATTTTTAAATAAAATGTTTCACATTCTCTAGACACCATTTGAAAGTGTTTACAACCTTTTCACAATCAAGATGAAGTCAATAAAATACAGTAATTTTTCCTTATGACCAAGCAAAGTAAAACCTAGGAATATGACACATAAAGAATAATATGAATCTCATAATGACAACTATTTCAGAAAATTAAAGTATATATATACAATAATTAAAACTCAATCATGCAAATAAAACCCGACCTAGCTACTTTTTCTTTGTTGCATTATGACCTATGCAGAGTTTGGAACTATTGGACTTTCAAGAGAACTTTATATACTTGAGATCCTGCATATAGTCTGACAGACTGATAAAATCTATAATTTGATCCCTGAGATGTCTATAGTATTTTATTTCATTTGAAAACTTTGAACATTATATAGACAAAGGGATCCCATTGATTCTTTCATTTTCCCCATATCAATTTTCGTAATATTGTATCATTAAGTAGGTTCTGATTTCTTGCTTTGTATGCTAATAGTTCATGGCTTAAAGACACAAATACAACAATATGTAAAAGAAAGAAACTTAGTAGACACAAATGCAATTGATTTAGGATAGTATATGTTTCAGTAAGCATTCTTCTCTATCAGAATCATCTAATTCGAGTTTTCTGATTGACCAGAACGTTTTATTCACGTCGAAGGACGAAGGTGCACAACTTAAAGCAAGAGATTTTGAATTGTCTGATTTTTTGAAGTCAGGTTAGTCCATTACCACGTATTTGGAATTAGTTTATAGACGTTGTACTTGTGGCATTGATAGTTGTTCTTATTTCTATTTATTTTCATTCTAATTATACTTATTTCAGCTTTATCTATAGAAACTATAATTGTGGCTCTAGCAGTTGTTCTTGTTTCTATTCATATTTCTATGAAATGGTAGTTGTTATTATTGTATCAGAGAAGAATTGCTTGTGCTCTTTGTTATTATTTGATTTTGGTCGTTGTTGTCTTTTGGCTATCTACCCTAATTATGTACACATATTTAATTTTGAGGAAAACTAAAGATTGAAGATAAAAATAGAATGTAAATTTGTTTCATATTAAATTACTTACTAGAAAGAACAAGGCACTAATTTATTGACTAGTAATCTTTTCACAAAGTTCACCTGTAGTGTTTGTATTAGTATTTTCAATTTCACAATACAAGGTAAATCTATTAATGCTTAACATAGTAATATATTTTTTAATCATATTCTATCCTATTTATTCTTAAATGCTCTTACAAAAATCAAACTTCCTTTCATATTTATGTGATTAAATCCTTAAATTCTTTCTTACTATCAAATTTCATAGAAGTTAGTTAGATCCTTAAGTATTCTAGTTGGTGTGTAGTGCATTTGATTTAGTTTATCAATGCAAAATAAATAGATTGAAAGTTTATCTAGTTTAATGATTATAGGACAAAATCAGTAAACAAGAATAGAAACAAATATTAGTTCCTCCAACTTATTTTCAATTCTTGCTATTTATTTTTTATTGGCTCAATGAACAAATGTTTATCTTTTGTATTTATGCTCTGATATACTTTTTTTTTATAATCCTATTAGCTAGAACAAATTATGGCACCTGATAAGCAATGTATGAAACTTGTTCGTAATAGACTTGATGTTGCTTATATATTTAGGGTAGAAAACTTTTTGGATTATACTTTTATAAGATTGAGAGAAGCAAATAAAATACGTTGTCTATGTGATAGATGTTTTAATGCAGTTTTAAGAGTATGAGAGATAGTTAGGTCACATTTAATAGTTCATGGAATAATTCAAAATTATACATGTTAGTATCACCATGGGGAGAGAGCAGGTGAGACAGAAGAATCAAATTTCGAATTTGTAGATAATGATAATGAAATTAGTCAGAATGATGATGAAGATGACATACACTGGTGGTGATGATTTTCTAGAGGAAGAACCAAATCTTGATCCTATAGACTTCTAAAGTATTTTGAGTAGTCATTGTATGAAGGTTCAAAACTTTAAAAACTTTCTAGTTTGGTAAAATTGCTTTATATTAAAAGTATTAGTCATTCGAGTAATGAGTCATTTACAATATTGTCGAAAATATGGAAGAAATATTTATTTCTCGATGGATCAAACTTACCAGATTATTATTGTGGAACAAAGAAGATAATTCGGAACCTAAGGCTTTCTTATGAGAAGATTGATGCGTGTAAGAATGATTGCATGTTATATTGGAAGAATGATAAGTTTGTTGACTCTTGCAAAATTTATGGTGCATATAGATGGAAGAAGGACAAACATAATGGGGAAACAAAATATAGAAAATGAAAATAGATACCATACAAGATTATGCATTATTTCCTCTAAAATCAAGACTTCAAAGATTGTTTATGTCCTCAAAAACTTCTAATTTAATGAGATG
This sequence comes from Datura stramonium, assembly GCA_018107945.1. Classification (NCBI taxonomy): domain Eukaryota; kingdom Viridiplantae; phylum Streptophyta; class Magnoliopsida; order Solanales; family Solanaceae; genus Datura; species Datura stramonium. The sequence continues at coordinate 24,461 of JACEIK010013299.1, forward strand.
GAATCATGAGAACAAAGCAAATGACGGAATTATGAGGCACCCAGTTGATTCAAAGGTATGGAAAATGTTTGATGAACTTAATCAATAGTGTGTTGTTGAGCCTTGTAGTATTAGACTTGGACTTGCTAGTGATGGTTTTCAACCATTTGGATGTTCCAGAACATCGTATATCATTTGGCATGTGGTACGTATTTCTTAGAATTTACCACCTTGGTTATGTATGAAGCAAGAAAATTTTATTTTGTCGATGCTTATTCCTAGTCCCGAAAGCCCTGGAGAGAAAATTGATATTTATCTCCAACCTTTGATTGATGAATTAAAGGAATTATGGGACTCTGAAGTTGATATCTTTGGTGCATCCACTGGACAAAACTTCTTATTGCATGGTGCTTTGTTATGAACCATTAATGACTTTCCAGCATATGAAAATTTTTCTAGATGGAGTACAAAAGAAAAAATGGCTTGCCCGTGTTGCAACAGAGAAACATTCTCAACTAGGTTCGAAAATGGTAAAAAGTATTGCTATATGGGTCATGAATGCTTTCTTCCTCTTAATCACAAATGGAAGAATAATAAAAAGTCATTTGATGGCACTAAATATTGGATATTAGCACCAAATACATTGTCTGATGATGATATACTTGATCAAGTGGCTGATTTAGATAGGTTACCACTAACAAAAGATAAAAATATGAATGTTAAATTTCACATGAGAGAAAGCGTGATAATTCAAATAAGAAGAGTATATTCTTTGATCATCCATATTGAAAAATTCTGTTGTTGCGGCATAATTTAGATGTGATGCACATTGAAAAAATTATGTGATAATATTTTGGAGACAATCTTAAATATCAAAGGAAAAACAAAACACACCTTGAAAAGTCGGTTGGATTTACAAACAATGAACATAAGGAAAGAATTACATCCAATAAAAAATGGGGATAAATATGAGTTACCATCATGATGTTTCACATAATCTCCCATAGAGAAGCATAAGTTTTAAAAAAATTTAAAAAGATTTAAAGGTCCCTAATGTATTTTCATCAAATATTTCTCAGTGCATCAACCCAAAAGATCACAAAATTTCAGGATTAAAGAGTCATGATTGGCATATTCTTCTTCACCATTTTATCCCACTTTCCATACATAGTATGCTATGCAAAGATGTTCCTAAGCCACTAATTGAGTTGTCATTATTTTTCAATGTGCTTAGAGTAAAGTGTTTAAGACTTGAGGTGTAACACCCCAAAAGTTCGTAAGACTAATTCGGGATTTGGAAATATGATCAGCAAAAAAAAGTTGAAAAATATCTCAGAACAACTCGTCATACGAGTCATGGTGTGTAGTAACGAGTCATGAGATTGAGTCATGGTAAGCTTTTAGTTGACAAGTCCTGGACCAATGAATCAAGGTACGACTCATAGGTTCCTATAACGGGCCCTTGTTATGAGTCATGAGAAGCTGCTGGTGTGTCAAATTTTAAAGGTACGACCCATGGTACGACTTATTGTGGGAAACAATGATTCATAACAAGTGGCCATGGTAAGGAATGTAGAAGTTCAAAATTTGGCCCAGTGACAATGGATGGGTCCAACTACCCGTGGTCTCGAGATATGACTCATGGTCAGGAGTCATAGCATGTTATTGGGTCTCCAGGTACTGGTAATGCGAGGAATGGAACGATTCATAGTAGAAAACTACGAGTCATGGCAAGCGTCCATGGAGAGAATAAAAAAATAGGGGGATTAAGGTTGATCTGGCAACGGGATGAAACCATAGGTCATTCTTTTAAGGTACGACCAGTGGTACAATTTGTCGCATCTGGTAGTGACCTTTCTCCTGCGAAATCATTAAGAGTACTTTTATAAATTCTAAGATCCTAAGTCCTAAACTACGTCATTTTAAGCCCTGAAAGGAGTATTTTAAAAGGGTTTAGGATATGTCGAGTCATTAGGCTCTCATGCATGCAAAGCTTTGAGTTTCTCTTTGAAGATCAATCTAGAACTCTATCAATTCTTTCCCAATTCTATTGGCTTTCAAGGATAATTTGAGAATCAATCTAAGTAGGTAGGGATATGAATGAGAGTGTTCTATGACTCTCATGTCCAAATTTCTCCTCAAGTTCGTGAATTCAAGTTCTAATTTAAGTATATGATTTTACAGGGTTTTAACCCAATTTGATGAAATTCTCTATTATATATGTATGGGTCAGTACCTCTCAAGCATGTTTTAAGATTTATGGGCATATTTTATACATAATTTGATTATAAATTCATGATTTCACGTTATTAGAAGTCATGCCCTATTATGAATGTTTTATAAAAAGTAAAGTTTATGATTCATGATTTCTAGTATGATGAGA
>JACEIK010013300.1:0-26817 GCA_018107945.1 Datura stramonium
AATCAATAGCTATCTCAAGCATCTTACACTAACGAGCATTCTACAGAGTCACATTATGCATTTACTATCATGACACTCCGAACTCCAAGTTCATCTCATTAACATGTAATATGAGGTCATACATGGTTTATAAATACAACTCATACTCTATCAAGATATATGACTTATCTTATTTGGGTCTACCACATTCCACACACTTGTCACAATTACTCCTTTGTCAACTCTTTAGCCACAGGCGTATTAGATTTCGAGATTTTTATGAAAATAATTTTTAGTAAGGAAAAACAATATTGAATCCGCCCACACTTCGTAGTTCAACAATTGAGATGACATATTGTCATGCCTAATAAATTAAATCTAGAACATGGTGATGACATATAATATACTTCAATCACTCAAACCCACAACTTTTACTCAATCCAACATGGTCATCAACATCATAATCAAGTAATTAGGGTTAGTTTAGCAATATTCCCACACTTTCATAATGATCAAGAATTTCTACGGTAGTTTAAGAAGAAATGAAAAACTTTCTTTCAACACTTAATTCGAGTTGGGATGAACATACTACACCCATACATACTCAACCCATACTTCAATAATTTAATTATTTTCATACATGAATACGCAAATTAATCGAACAATAAGAAACATCCATTCATTACTCAAGCCAATTTACGAACGACATATCACCCTCATACATCCCCAACATATAACACCATCCCAAACAACCCATCACATCAACATTCGAAATAAATTCCATAATTGCAGTAATTATTTAGCTTTTAAGAAAAGAATGAGGAAGTAATTATCCGTTATTCAAACCCTAGATCATGATATTTTTGAAAATTTAAATTGGGTTCTCATTAAAAATATTTTGCGGCAGAAGGATGAAAAAGTACCCTTGTTGAAGTCCCACATACCTAGTAGAAGAAAATCCCGCTTGAAATCTTACTTGAAGCTTGAAGAACACCTTGGTGAAACCCCTAGGATATTTTAGAAGAGAGGAGGAAGAAGGAGATTGAGAGAATGAGGATTTAGGTCTAGAAGAACCCTTAAAAGACATCCCCAAAAATACCCAAAATGATCTCACTTTCAATCTGGGAGAGTGGGATTTTACCAACCTGCCCTTGAGAAAATCTGAAAAATTGCCCGAACTGATGCCACAACTCACCTGACGAGTCGTTGTCCCACCCAATGACTTGTTAGGTCCACTCGTCAGGTATACTGGAAATTATCGATCCTTCAGGCCATGACCAACGTAACGACTCGTCACCATCTCCCATGATTCGTTATGCCCTTTCGTTAAGTTCACTGGAAAAAATTTTAAAACCAAAGCTTCTCCCTCTTAATGACTGACTTGATGAGTCGTTGCCAGGAAAGAAGACTCGTCAGGTCATCTGTCTCCACTGGCCCGGCTCACCTCCCTTGACTTCTCCCCCACAAGTCAAACCATGACTCGTAGGGTCACCTAACGAGTCTTTCTCTGACTCGTCCTGCAGCAAGTTTTTGCTGACTTTTTCTGCTGCACTTTTTCTAACTCCGGGGTTTGATATCTAGGACTTTCGGGGTGTTACAATATCTCCCCCTTGGGAACATTCGTCCCCGAATGTTGGCTGAATATACTGAAAAGATAGAGACGAAGCCGATATCCAGATATCAATCAATCACAGGTAAACATCCACGAAGCATCTGACTCTGGGCCAATCTTATACACCAAACCCGAGAACTCACATCTAACATGTACACCATGACTCAAAGAAGACCGAAGAACATGACACCAACATAGAACTAAACAAAACACCGAAAGAAAATTCTTTCCCCTCTTTGTCTTGCACAGAACTAACACGGACTAAACCTTCATTCTCAAATAACCCTCCGATACTAAGTTAGGATTCATAATATCTGATCTAACTGAGAGTAAGGATTTCATAAGCACGAGTCATCCCCGACATCTAGGACTGAGAACATACATGAGATAATCTGACTCTACTGAGTAAATAAACCACTCCCAAAGACTAGGTTCAAGCTGAACATACTGGTACACATAAGTTAACACACTAAACTGATTCATAACATGAAGATAAGCAATACGGACATTATAGGGCAAAAACTGTCTTTACTGACTGAAACGGTTATCTCTAAACCTCGGAAATATGCACATACAAATAGACATAACTTAACTCTAACCGAGGTACAAGGAAGATTATCTGAACTTAGTAGAGGTCGACATGCTGCAACTATTAAGGCTGGAACCCCTTTATGAGCATCCTCAAGGTCTAACTTTCTTTACACACTCACTATCTCCCCCTTAGCTTAGAGCCATCATTATAAGGCTCCCGAGTCCTTCTTCATGTCAGGCTAAGGTACTAACTCTTAACTCCTCTTTCACTTCTAACCTTCACCACAAGCCTTATACTACAGTTATTTACATCACACCCTAACAATATTTTCCCACAATCACAACTGAACTACTTGTTATAGAGGTTGGCATCACAAAAAGATTAGTACAAGATTCATAACATACCTATGGCCACTACTAGCGCTTTGCCATTACCCTGATGGGCTGCTACTGCACAAGAGCAACTGTTGTCCGCCTCTTGGGTTAGAGGATGTACTCTGCTGAAATGGGTGGGCTATCGGAGCTACTGAAGAGGTGGTTGAGTATCTTCTCTTACCCTGATTAGCCACCGGGCAATCTCGGTGCATATGGCCCGCCTCACCACACCAAAAACATACATTTGTACCGGCCATGAAAACTCCCAAGTGGTGCTTTCCACAACTCGTACACAATGGGTGTGTGATTTCCTTTACTCTGGGCTTATACGGAGTACTTGCTGTTGAAGGTGTTGGGGTCGCTGATCTCTGACGGTGGTGTGAGTGATATTCGGTACCCGACCTTTGATGGGAGGACTCTAAGTTTCCAGTCCTGGCCTTCTTGGCCTCTCTCTCCTTTTCTTTCATCTGTTCTTCTTCCATTTGTTGAGAAAATATTACCAAACTTGGGAAGTCTATGTCCCGGTGAAACATGGCAGTTCTGCATTCTTTGACCAAGGAGTCTGACACTCCATTCACGAACCTGCTCACTCGAGCCCGCTGGTCGGCTACCATTTCCGGTGCATACTTAGACAACTGAGTGAACTCCAACGCATATTCCTGGACAGTCATGCCATTTTGTTTCAAGTTAATGAACTCTGCCGCCTTTGCCTCCCTAAAGTCTCGAGGGAAAAATCTGACCAACAATGCGGCCATAAATTCATCCCAAACTATGGGACCCACTTTGGTTCCCCGACTGTCTCTCCATTGACAATACCAGATGTAAGCAACTCCCTTTAACTGGTAGGAGGCTAAGTTTGTGCTCTCTTGCCCCATCACTCCCATAATGTGAGTAATCCTTTGTATCTCCTCCAAGAACTCATATGGGTTTTCATCCACATTTGACTCCAAGAATTCAGGTGGATTCATCCGAAGGAAATCTCTTTTCTTTGTCGCCGCTTCATTTCCATGTTGTGGTGCACGGGCTACCGCCTGCTGATTAATCTGGGTTGTCAAGGCATGTGTCAACATGTGGATGGTTGCTCGAAACTCGGCATGACAATATGATCCTCCATTTAGTCTGCCTGGGCTAGTGGTACCTGCTGGAGGCCATTACCACGACCTCTTCTATTCGCTCATCGGGGAGGCATTATCTACGAGCGCGTAAAGCACGAGTTAGGGGAGGAACTATTCAGAGCTTCATACTCTACGCACAATAAGAATCATGAAGAAAGGGGAACATTCCTAAAATGTCTCATAGACTCTTCATCATAAGTGTGGCACGCTTCAAACCCATGAAGAAGACTGTACGTAACACGGCTTTCAGATACCCTAGGACACTCTAAACCTATTGCTCTGATACCAAGTTTGTCACGACCTGAGAGTACACCCGGATCGTAGACACGGGACAAGGAACTCCAAGAGGCTCCAAGTCAACCCATGGAATAATCATCGCATACACTTAACATAAGAAATGTCAAATATCATGAACAAGTGGAAAAACTGACCAGAATTAATATAAATCAAGCGACAACTCAATAACATTTACATACAACGCTGATTCTGTCTAACAAGTCTGAAAGCCTTCTAATAAATTAATGAGTTGCTATGACAAGCCCCCAGCTAACTCCAAAAGTCTATAAAGTGAAAACAAGATAAAATGATAATATAAACCACGTCCTCGGAGGATGAGAACTCACAGCTAGCAGCTCGAAGATAGAGAAGTGTATCTAGTCACGCGGCTGGACCTGGAGATCTGGATCTATATCATAAAACAATATAGCACAAGAGGCGTGGGGTTAGTACTTGGAATGTATTGAGTATGCAGGAATGAAAACAAATAACTCATAAGCATCAATATACAAATAGGGAGTACTGTAAATCACCGGATTAGCAACATAAGCGAAAAGAGGTGCAACAATCTGTATGATATCCACATATTCATGTAAACATAATCACATTATAAGGACATGCATTATTACAAGTTCAACCGGGGCACAAAGGTATTGATATTAATGACACAGGGATGCAAAGTCATGATTGATATCAAAAGGGACCCCGACTATCCAAGGGAAACATTCTCACTAGTGAAGATCCCTGATTGTCTAAGGGAGAGAAAACTTTGATGTAAGAAGCCTCTTACTAGCTAGGGACATTATTCCCAATTAGCTAGGGAGATACTCTTACTAACGAGAAATCCCGACTGACTAGGAAAATACTCTTCCTAACGAGAAATCCCAACATACTAGGGGAAATACTCTTGCTAACGAGAAATCCCGACTGACTAGGGAAATACTCTTGCTAACGATAAATCCCAACTGACTAGAGAAATACTCTTGCTAACGAGAAATCCCAACTAACTAGGGAAATACTCTTGCTAATGAGAAATCCCGATTGGCTAGGGGAAATACTCTTGCTAACGAGAAATCCCGACTGACTAGGGGAAATACCCTTGCTAACGAGAAATCCCGACTGACTAATGCTAATCTAAATCGAAACAGCTAATCAGAGAGAAAGGGACATTTACTGATTTTCATCATACAACATTCTCATCAACAAGGTGGGGGATACTTTAAAATAACATCAAGCCCAATAGTTGCAATATCATTCTCATGCATTATCATCATAATTCACCTCATCATGGAGTCCAATCAATAGCTATCTCAAGCATCTTACACTAATGAACATTCTACAGAGTCATATTATGCATTTACTATCATGACACTCTGAACTCCAAGTTCATCTCATTCACATGTAATATGAGGTCATACATGATTTATAAATACAACTCATACTCTATCAAGATATATGACTTCGCTTATTTAGGTATACAACATTCCACACACTTGTCACAATCACTCCTTTGTGAACTCTTTAGCCATAGGCATTTTAGATTCTTAGATTTTTATGAAAATAATTTTTAGTAAGGAAAAACAATATAGAATCCGCCCATGCTTCGTAGTTCAACAATGGAGATGATATATTGTCATGCCCAATCAATTAAATCTAGAACATGGTGATGACATATAATATACTTCAATCACTCAAACCCACAACTTTTACTCAATCCGTCATGGTCATCAACATCATAATCAAGTCATTAGGGTTAGTTTAGCAATATTTCCACGCTTTCATAATGATCAAGAATTTCTACGGTAGTTTTAGAAGAAATGAACAACTTTCTTTCAACACTTAATTCGAGTTAGGATGAACATACTACTCCCATACATACTCAACCCATACTTCCACAATTTCATTATTTTCATACATGAATATGCAAATTAATTGAACAATAAGAAACACCCATTCATTAGTCAAGCCTATTTACGAACGACATATCACCCTCATACATCCCCCACATATAACCCCATTCCAAATAACCCATCACATCAACATTCGAAATAAATTTCATAATTGCAGTAATTATTTAGCTTTTATGAAAAGAATGAGGAAGAAGTTATCCGTTATTCAAACCCTAGATCATGATAATTTAGAAAATTTAAACTAGGTTCTCATTGAAAATATTTTGGGGCATAAGGATGGATAAATACCTTTGTTGAAGTCCCACATACCTAGTAGACGAAAATCCCGCTTGAAATCTTCCGTGAAGCTTGAATAACACCTTGGTGAAACCCCTAGGATATTTGAGAAGAGAGGAGGAAGAAGGAGATTAAGATAATGAGGATTTAGGTCTAGAAGAACCCTTAAAAAAATGTCCCCAAACATACCCAAAACGACCTCACTTTCAATTTGGGAGCGTAGGATTTTACCAACCTGTCCTTGAGAAAATATAAAAATTACTCGAACTGATGCCACGACTCACCTGATGAGTTGTTGTCCCACCTAACGACTCGTTAGGTCCACTCGTCAGGTATACTGGAAATTATCGATCCTTCAAGACATTACCAACATAACGACTCATCACCAGCTCTCATGATTCGTTATGCCCTTTCATTAAGTTCACTTGAAATTTCCTTAAAACCAAAGCTTCTCCCTCCTAACGACTGACTTGACGAGTCATTGCCAGGCAAGATGACTCGTCAGGTCGTCTGTCTCCACTGGCCCGGCTCGGGGTGTTACACTAAGCTCCATGCTTTCATTAAATTCCTTGCTTTCTCTCTTTAAATTGAATGCCTTCAAAAACAAAAGAGAAAGAGAATAAAATCCTCTTAAATGAATTGAAAACCAAGTAAAATCTCATGTTTAAAAGCCTAATGAGTTGGTAAATTACCAACTCATCAAAAAACATGCATCCACTTCCTTTTCCTTTAGAGTATGTAGATCTTCATAGGGATCTTTGATATTAGAGATATGTGTCTACTTTTTTCATGAGATTTTGGTTTGAATTTTCTCTCCTGGATATGTGTATTCTTGCATTTATTCAACCATTTCAATGTGGAGATTTTCAGGGATGTCGAGAATAGTTTGTGTCACATCTTCTAGTTTGTTATTAGTGTACGTATGAATTTTCTTCCTTAACCTCTATGAATACTTTTTACTGATGTCTTCCTTAACTTCTTAGTTAGAATTAATAGTCTTAGGTAGAGTGTTTCTTGAATCGGGTTTCTTTTTATAGTTAAGGAGTTATCTTTTCATGCCCCGACCCTAGAATTTGGGGGGACTTCCACATGATGCATTATGTTTCCCTAGTGAACCCTCTAATGTAATATTATCATAAGAAACGTGCAAAATAAAATGGAATAATTCAATATTATTAGAAAATTTTCATTGATAAGTTGTATTAAGTCAAAATAATTATAAATATTAAGCATAATGATTTTCCATGTATACATCATGAATGACATTCTAGATTTGACTGATCAATAAATCCTATAATATATCCTGAATAAAATATTTTACCAATACAATAACCCTAACATACCTCTAAACAATGCTAGGAAAGCTTAAATAAATAATGTTTTTTCAAAAATAAGTTGGGCTTGTTGATAGGTGAAGGTATGGAACCTAGAATGCTGCTTGATCGACTGTATGAGAACCTGAATCTATAGTTTTAAAAATTATAATGCCCTTGGTAAAAAAGAATGTAAATACATTGTACTATATGTAAAATAGTTAAATAAAACTTGAAGAACAACTGAAGAAGAAGGAAAACAACGAAATTGTATAACATCATTAAGAAAAAAAACCAAAGTACAATTTAGTAGGTTGACATTGCAGTTTTCATTATTTCATCATTATTAAATTCATTGTGGGAGTTTTTCTTAGATTAACTAGCATAAACCACCATAGAAGAACATGGAATTTGATCTTTGTCTAATCATCTAATACATATCATACCTTTCTAGGGTACAAGAGCTCTTAACGTATTGCAAGCTTAAATTCATAATAATTCCATAACAGGGGCATACGGATGACTTGCTTGAACCAACAGCACACTTTGTATCCTATGTTCACATACATAGTTTCAAATACAGACTGTCTGGACTTATGTAATCTAGGTTAATATCATTACTCCTGTATCATTATATGATAATATGTAACTAGACTTATGCCTACTCAATATTTCATAAGTTATAGTTTATAATTCATTCATCATGTCTTAAAAATCATAAAGCATCTCCCTTCTGAAGAAAAAGCCATACACCATGTCTGTAAATTTCATAATTATATCCTTTTCATTCAAAAAAAATCTATTTTATTATTGTTTTGGAGGAAAATCATAATTTTTGTGTTTTAATTGCTTTTCATGTAAAAATCGTAAGACTCATAGAATAAGATCATATGCAGCATATAAGAAAATTTATAGGAGTTCATGATGTGCGCAGTGAAATTATATGAACAAAAATGTTTATCTCATAATTAGTCCTAATTGGCTCATAGAGGAGAATTCGTGAATTTTTCAAAGAAATGTGGTGTGAAAATGAACAATAATGTTTCTGCACATGAGATAGCGTTAATACATTATTTGTTAAAATTATTGAAGTAAGAATCAAACATAGGAGAAGAATGCCAAAAATCTACTTTTGAACCTTTAGGTGAGTTTTCTTCAAAACACTAAGTTTAGAAGGTAGAATTTTACATAGACTTCATAAACATCATTCAAACCTCTTGAAATTACTTATAATATGATCATCTTGGTGCCAGAGGAGCTGGAGAAGAAAATAGCTTAGTTCTAGGGTTTGGAGATATGAAAAAGTTGAAGAAAATTCGAAAATCATATTTTAATAAATATTGCGTTAGGTTACTTACATGGGATGGGCACTAGGTACTGTCTATAGAATCCATTTACAGTACGTAGGTCAGACCGTAAATGGTACCTGGTGCATAAAACAAAAACACTAAAATCTATCATCACAACTATAGTCCAGGGGTATGGTGCATAATTGGGTTCTACGGTTGTGGATCTTATTATACCTGGGTGACTTCGATTTCATGGTGTCTTATTTTCTTTACCAGTAATTGTACAATCCACATACAATCTTGTGTACTTCAGCCCCCTTCTTAAATAGTAGCTCGATTTCTAAGGGGTTAAACTTAGATTTCCATGTACGGTCTATATGCTGGTTTTACAATCATACATGGTCACCATCCTTAAAATCATAGAAGTTTTCCATTGTAGTTTCTTTCTAGGTTGATTTACCGCCATAAGTTAATTATATGGTCTATAAACTAAGTTATTATAGTCGTGACTAGGGTACATTTATGATAGGTCCATTATGCGAGTCGTATGTTAATTATACGGCTTGTAGGTGAATAGTACGACCTATACATTGGTCAAATAGTTTAGATTCCACTTCTTTTCGTTCCTTGACACTACCATACTGGTGCAATGAAGTAATACCTCAAAATAAAACCTTACTCATGTGTATGAACACATTCTTATGATTTGGATTAGGTTATTCAAATTCCATGGGTTAAACCTTAGCTCGAAAATACAAGGTGTTACTCCCCCTTAGAATCTTTTTTCCTCGAATGAAGATCACATACGTAAATAAATCTAGTTTTATAATTTTTTGAAAATTTTGAGAGAGTTTTCTTTGAAAATGTAGCTAACCCAAATCACTCAAATTGCTATCAACTAACTAGAAATATTCTCTTATGTCTCACATGGCATTGCAAAATGCATAGATATGAAGGTTACAAAAGAAACATGTTCATGACCTCACTTAGCCTGTTAAAGCATGAAAAAAAGGAATTCTCCCGAAACTTTCCCTCCTTTTCTTCATATTCACATATATCATTATCATAAGAAATTTCATAAGGCTTAGAGGAAAAGAGTCATATGCAGAAATCATTTGAAATACTTAGGCTTATAATAAATGTAATCATAGGTGCGTGACTGACATAACATAGGACATGAGTTCCTGGAGCATAGAATAATGTTAAACAAGACTTCTCAAGACATATCATAATCATGAGACATGACTTCAAAAATTCTTTAGACATGACATTGAAAATGTGCACATGAAACATAGAGTAAGAATCAAACATTTACCTTAGGCATCATCTTCTCGTTCGAGAAACAGATATGTGTACTTTTTTTACATCTTCTTCGGTATCCCTTGTAGCATCTTTAACATTCTAATTTCTCCATAGTTCTAGGACTAATGCAACTTATTTTATTCTCAACATATGAACTAGGCGATCAAAGATAGCCACATGGACTTCATTATAAGTCAAACTTTATTTGACTCTTAGGTTCTCTATAGGAACAACAAGAGATGGATCTTACAAACATGTTCTCAACATGGGCATGTAAAAGACGGGATGAACTGCAATCACTCTACAGGTAGTTCTAGTTCATAAAGTACTTGAATAATCCTTTTCAAGATCTTAAATGGACCAATATATCTAGGACTAAAATTTTCCTTCCTCCCAAATCGCATAAGACCCTTCATAGGATAATGTAATGCCCCAGAAACTCAAAATCTAATTTCGGGACTTAAATCAAGAAATTTGGAAAAGCTGCAGAAAAGCATCAGGGAGACCCACCTAATGAGTCGTTAAGTGACCTCACGACTCTTTAGATGAGCCGTGAGAAGGAGGCTTAATAATTTAAAGAGGGGAGGCAGTGTACCCAATGAGAGACTTCACGAGTCGTGGTCACTGACCACTATCCGTTAGGTCACTCATGGCCAGGCCTGAGTTAGGAATACTTTTGTTGACCAGTGTACTTGATGGGTGGGGGCAACGAGTCTTTGACCCCAGTAATGACTCGCTATGTCCCCTATTACCAGCCTTATTTAATTTATAGTTAGTGTATCTGATGGGAGTGACCACGAGTCGTGGTCAGCCACCACAACCCATTAGGGGCACCTGGCAATTTTCCCAGCAAATTTTTAAGGGCTAATTTGTAATTTTCTACTCTAACAAGTTTTAAACTACATCGTTTTAGTAATAATTTTAGATGTTTTATTGGGGAGAAATGGTTCATTCCTCATTCCCCACTCTCAGTTCTCAGAAACATCGAAAGTTCTCCTCTTAGAACCCTCAGAGCAAAACTAGGGCTTCTCATCTCTTGCAGAAGTTCAAGCTTCTCCTCCAGAAGGATTTTAGTCAGGTGTGTGGGAATTCAACAAGACCTCGGAAAGTTTTGATGGGTGTGTAGAATTCCAACAAGGGAATTGTCCTTCCTTGTGTCCCCCAAATCCTCCCGTAACTCCCTTATCGAGTTTTAGCCACGAGCTTTCGAATACGAATGAACTTCATATTTATTTTTATTAATTTAGCTTTTAATAATATCCATGTTGATTGTTCATATTATCTTTATCAGTTTCTAATTGAATTATCAATGTTCGTACGAAATGTATTTTAATCCCTAACTCTCGAGTAACGATTTTTGCTTGTAAAAATTCCATCTAGGGAATGAAGAATGTTTTAGGCTAAATTTCCTAGAAATTTCTATTATATATATATAAAATATTAATAGTTAAATTTAAAATATTCCATTTATAAGAATGATTTTAGCCTTGTCAAATTAGATTTCTTTAATTCTTGAATTTTGCCATATTATGGAATTCCTATGTTATTGGAATGAGTTGAGTTCTCTATTAGCTTCTTAATAGTTCAGATTAGTCAGAACGTAGAATATCTTCAAAATTATTCAGAACTTGTCAACTGATCAATTTGACTTAAGTCTTCTTCTTGAGTGTCGGTGGTGCCTCTCGGTTATCGAGGTAGACCCGGATTATAGTTATTTGGTCCATTAGGAGGTTATGACATCCTAGTTATATAGCTCCGACCAGCCCCAAGACCCATTTTTAGATTACAGGTGTTCACAAGACGATTTGTTGCTTCCAAACAACGCTCTTGCAGTCTACAGACTATGTTCGGGGAGAAATCACAGTTGATAAACTCTCAAGGTACTTTCGATTATATGTCCACGATTAGTCTTGGCGGTTTGAGCTATCATCCTAGTAATTCAGTTTAGGTTTTCAGTGGGAGTAGGACCATTGGCACCGAGCGGCAGGGTTCGGCGCACCTGAGTTCCCAAAACTACATTGCGAAGCGCAGAGTTCTGATATTACTTGGTCTGATTATTTGAGACTTTGTGATCACTTAAGTTCATTCCTTTATATGCTGGCAGGGTATGTTGGGTCCTATAGGTGGGGTGTATACATCGGAATCCACGTCTAGCTCACGTGGTTAAATATCGAGTTATAGACTCTTTCCCACTAGTCATTTCCGTTCAATCTTAGTTTTGACAGTTAACCTCGGTTGAATCCAGGTTTAGTGTGATTCTCTCAAACTCGTATTTCAGACTTAGGGCATGTTTATGACCATCAACTAGGGTCTTTATTGACCATTTTAGCCATATTCCAGTTGTATCAGTTTTCAATATTTTCAGTTGGTCATTTCATGTCATTTCAGTTTAGTTACTAGTTCATTCCTTATATTTATATCTTCTCACTTATTTAGTACATTCAAGTACTAACTCATACTTTCTATGTAATAGTTTCATGAACAGCGCAGGTTCTCAAATCCAATGCGGTTAGCCAATTTTGTTCGGATCTCCCTATCAGTAGCATCAGTGTGAGTCCTCATATTCGGAGGGCCTTCTTTGCATTCATTTAGAGTTTTCTTTATTATTTCGGTTAAGACTTGAAGTTAGTGGGCATGCAGTAACTCTCTGTTAGATGGCTTTCGTCCGAGACTTGATTTAAGACTTTCATATATTTAAAATCTCTATGTTCAGTCTTTAATTTTCTTTATAATTGTTATTATGTATTATTTCAAATTTACGATGTGTATGTTTACTTAGAATACCGGCGTATGATAGACAAGGGTTAACTTAGGGTCATATGACTTCAGTACGTGTTGACCCCCATCAGGTGTAGGCTCAGTCATGACAAACTTTGTATTAGAGCACTAGGTTTAGAGTTTCCTAGGAAAGTCTGAAAATCGCATCGAGTAGAGTCCTTTTCATGGGTGTGAAGATACCACACTTTTGACGAGGAGACTCTGTGAGATATTTAAATAGAAATTTACACTCTTTGGTTAATACTCTTTATCGTCGTTAAATTTCGTTCAAAAATGCCCTTCTAATTCATGCTCTACTTTCATTTGTTAGTCCCATGTTTCCCAAATGTAGTATGGAAGAAGGGCCGGTAATGTCAACAGACAGGCACGGACCACCGGCCCGATAGCTCCTTAAGATGATTCGTTACTTACTGATTTATAGTGGTCATTCATGCGGCCCAAGCGATCATCAACCCGGGTGAACCAGCAAGTGGTGGCGATGAACACCAACGGGTCTGCAGTAGCTGCTGAGGTGCGGGACACTCGGATGAAGCCTCCGAATTTTCATGAACAAAGGTAGGAGAGGACCACAAGAGGGTTTATAGACTAGATTACAAAAATCACCCGAATTATGGGTGTCGGTTCCTTCTGGGTGCCGACTAGAGTGCCTACCAGGCGAAAGGGCAGCTTAAGTCTAGCATGACCAGTGGGAAAGAAGGGCGGCCGGTTGGAGCAGGACCGATGGAGGTGGGAAGAATTTCTAACTTTCTTGGACAAATTTTTCCCTCGGGAGGCGAGGAGGCAAAGATGGCGAAGTTTATGAACTTGAGAAAGGGCAACATAAGCGTAGGTAATACTCTGGGTTACTAGGTTGTTTTGAAGCCTCTCTGGAGATTGTGCAGGAGCCAAGAGCCGCATCAAGTTTGTAAATAGAGTGTCCGTCCCAGGTCCTCAGGGTATGGGACCACGTGCTGATTAAGGACATGGACCTTTCAGCTTATTATTTATGCCTTGATTGAGGTGAAAAATTTGAAGGATATGCGGCGTAAGAGCAAAATGGAAAGGACTGGCCAATGAGATTTCGGCCATCGAATCACAACGGTGGTAGCCGCCCATAGCGTGACAACAACAGCAATAGAGAGCCCAGCACCTAGTTCATCCAGGCGCCCCAACCTTTCGGTCAGCAAGATCGGACGGGTGGATAATCGGCACTCAATCTCGGACTCATGAATGCAAGGGAATAGGTATCTAGCTTACCCCAAGTGTGGTAGGAACAGCAGGAGAATTCCTTCGGGGACAAGATGGCTGTTTGGGTTTGGACAGCAGATACCAACTTAAGGTACCCGTCTACAGGGCGAGGAGATCACAATATACCACATCGCATCGGCAACCCAGCGAGGCCAGCAACTCGAGCCAGACCAACACATCGGGTACGGATGGCGGTCGGCGCCAAAGTTGTTCTATGCTCTATCTTCTCGTTGGGATCAGGAAAGCTCACCTAACGTAGTTACTAGTATGTTACATCTCTTCCATCTAGATGTGTATGCCCTCTTAGATCAGGAGCCCTCTTTCGTTCATGACTCCTATATATTAGTACAGTTCAACAACGATCCCAGAGGTTCTCTTAGAATCATTTCGATCTCCACCCTAGTTGGCCAGTCGATTAGAGCTAGTGGTGTATAGAAACTGCCCGGTATGATCTGAATAAAGTTATTTCAGCTGATCTTATAGGATGGAACATGTACGACTTTGACCTTATTCTCGAGAATGGATTGGTTACCTCACCGCTATGCCTCGGTCAATTACGAGAACTAGAGTTGTCAAGTTTCAATTTCTAGATGAGCCTGTATTAGAATGGACGGGCAGTAGTTCCAACGCCTAAGGAGTACGCTTATTTCCTAGCTTAAGGCTTGAAACTCATCTACAAAGGATGTATATATCATCTTGTTTGGGTCAAGGATTCCAACTGCGAGACCCCAACCATCTAATCGGTTCTAGTATTATTGAGTTCCCGGATGTTTTTCTAAAGATCTTCCCGAGTTTCGCCCCTAAATGGGAAATAGACTTCAGGAATAGATCTCCTCCCAGATACTCAGCCTATCTCCATCCCACCTTATAGAATGGCTCCGGCTGAGCTTAAGGAGTTGAAGGAGTAGCTAGAAGACCTTCTTGACAAGGGTTTTGCTCCGGACCAACATCTCCTAGGGTTCTCGAGTGTTATTCATTATTGCGTAAGAAAGACGGGTACCCTCAGAATGTGCATAGATTATTGTCAAGGTGAACAAGGACATACTTAAGAACAAGTACCCTCTACCAATCGACGATCTATTCGACCAACTTCAAGGAGCAGGTTGTTTCTCCAAGATCGAGCTCGAATTGAGTACCATCAGCTAATGGTCGAAGAAGAGTGTGACATGCCGAGAACAACATTTCAAAACTCGGTATAGCCCACTAAAAATTTGTGGTAATGTCCTTTTTCTTACAAATTCCTAACAGCCCGAGGACTTAATGGGCGGAGTCTTAAAGCGTTATTTGGATATGTTCGTCATCGTATTTATCGATGACATTCTAGTACTCTCCCGAGAAATGAGGAAGAGCATGCCAACCACCTAAGATTAGCATTCCCGGACACTCGGGGACCACCGGAGTTATTAGCCAAGTTCAACAGAAGTAGAAAATTTTGGTTAAAGTTCGTGAATTTCATAAGTCATGGTCTCGGGTGAAGGAATACAGTAGACCCTCATAAGATAGAAATAGTGATGGATTGGTCCAAAACTTTTGCCTCTCCTGCCATCGAGGATTTTCACGGGCTTAACGGGTTATTACCGATGGTTTTGTGAAGGCTTCTCCTCCATAGCATCTCATCGACTAAGTTAACACGAGAAGAAGGTCAAATTTCGGTGGTCGAGATGAGTTTGAGAAGAATTTCCAGGGTTGAATATACATTTCCACTCTTGCTCCCGGTTTTGACCTTTCGGAAGAACAGATGGATTGGTTGTTTATTGTGACGCTTCCGGAGTTTGGACTCGGTTACGTTACGTGCGGCAGGGCAAGGTGATAGCTTACGCCTCCGGGCAGTTCAAGGTTCATGAGAAGAATTATCCAACTCATGACTTGGAGTTAGCGACGGTAATTGTTTGCACTAAAAATATAGAGGCATTACTCATATGGAGCTCATGTAGATGCATTTATGGATCATAAGAGTCTTCAGTACGTGCTGAGTTAGAAGGATCTAAATCTGCGCCAAAGAAGGTGGTTGGAGTTGCTAAAAGACTATGACATGAGTGTCTTTGTATCACCCGAGCAAAGCCAATGTGGTGGCTGACGCCCTAAGCCGGAGCGGTCTATAGAGTGTGACTCATATTGGGGAAGAATAAAAGGAGTTGTAGGGATGTTCACAGACTAGCCCCGGTTAAGGGTGCGGTTGGTGGATTCGGTGAAAGTGGTGTGGTAATGCAAAGTAGGTCAGATTCCTCATTAATTGTTGAAGTTAAGTCCAAAGAAGATGATCCAGTCCTACATAAACTTAAGAGTAGTTCTCAGAAAGGAGGTTGAGGCTTTCTCTAAATGGGGAGATGGTATACTCCGTTACTAAGGAAGGTGTGTGTACCCGAATGTTGGTGAGTTGAGACAAAAGATACTAGCTTAGGCACAAACTTGAGATACACCACTCACCAGGTGCTACCAAAATGTACCGCGATTTACGAGATATTTACTGGTGGAACAGCATGAAAAGAGATATTGCTGAATTCGTAGCCAAGTGCCTAAAGCGCCGGCAAGTTAGGTAGAGCATCAAGGCCGAGGAGGCATGACCCGAATGTCAGTATACCAACATGGAAGTGAGAAGAGTGAATATGGATTTCATTCACGAGTCTACCTCGATCTCATTGACATCATGACTCAATCTGGGTGGTAGTGAGATCGAAGACTAAGTTAACTCATTTCCTCCTGTTAAAACCACGAGACTCATCTAAGGACTATGCCAAACTTTACATTCGAGAGTTAGTTACACTCCATGGCATGCCATTGGCTATCATTTCAGATAGGGGATCACCCAGTTCACCTCACACTTCTAGAAGTCCTTTCAGAAGGGCTTGGGACTCAGATCAAACTCAGCACCGCTTTTCACCAACAGACCGATGGGAAAGCGGGAAGCGGACCATTCGGACCTTATAAGATATGCTAAGGGGGTGTGCGCGATCAATTTTAAGGGTAATTGGGATAACCACTTTCCTCTTATCAAGTTTGCATACAATATCAACTATCATTCTAGTATCCACATAGCCCTATTTGAAGCATTGTATGGTAGAAGGTGTAGATCTCCTATAGGGTGGTTGAGTTGGAGAAGCTACCTTGATAGGTCCATACTCGGTTCACGAGGCAATGCATAAAGTTCGGCTCATCCGAAAGGTTGAAAGCTTATTTCAAGCCATCATAAATCTTATGCCGATGTGTGAAGAAAAGAGTTGGAGTTTGCAGTTGATGACTAGGTATACCTTAAAATTTCGCCCATGAAAAGGGTTATAAGGTTTGGCAAGAACGGAAGCTCGGTTTGAGATATGTAGGACCTTATAGAATTTTAAGGCGTATCGATAATGTAGCCTATGAGCTAGGAATCCAACCTCGGTTGTGCCATTGGACGGTGTAGGAATTAAAGATAGACTCTCATATTAGGAAGTACCGAGTCAGGATCCTTGACCGTCGGGTGCATAAGGCGAGGAACAAGGAAATAGCTTCGAGTCAAGTCTTATGGAGAAGCTCGGCCAAGTTGAGGGAGCTACATGGAGGCCGAAACAGATATGATGGCCAAATACCCGCACTTTGTTCCCTACTGGCTCTAGCACAGCTTGAGATAATAGTTTTGACCCTAGAACTCAATTTAGTTTTCATGACTCAGTTCAGATGTTCAAATCTCTTTTATGTTTTTGAATGTATGTATGAAAGGTAAACTCAATTCGGTTATGTATTTTTGAAACGGAGGTTTTCATTCGGCAGTTTTAAAGTTAAATGAGCAGTACTTGGAAAGTTTGATTGCTGATTTTTATACTTAATGTCTGTTTCTAACATTCGAGGATGATAACAAGGTGAATATTTGTAATGCCCCAAAAACTCAAAATCGGCTAGGGACTTAAACCGGAAATCTGAAAAGAGATTGTAGAAAAGCTTCAAGAAGACCCACCTAGCAGTCGTTAAGTGACCTCATGACTCATCGGGTGAGCCGTGATAAGGAGACTTAATAATTTAAATAGGGAGGCAGTGTACCCAAAGAGGGGCTTCACGAGTCGTAGTCCCTTTGACCCGACTGTTAGATCATTCATGGTGGGGCACGAGTTAGGAGTACTTTTGTTGACCGGTGTACTTGGCGGGTTGGGCAACCAGTCATGGTCCCAGTAACGACTCGTATGTCCACGTTACCAGCCTTATTGAGTTTTTATAGCGATTGTGCATTAAGGAGTGACCATGAGTCGTGGTCGGCCACCCGCGACTGTTAGGTCACCTATTAGGGGCACTGGCGGTTTCAAATTGGCAATTTCTAGGGCTAATTTGTAATTTCCTATACTCCCAAGTTTTAAACTAAGCCGTTTTAGTAATAATTTCAGACGTTTTAGTGGGGAGAAATGGTTCATTCCTTATTCCCCACTCTCAATTCTCATAAACATCGAAAGTTTTCCTCTCAAGAAACCTCCAAGCAAGACTAGGGCTTCTCATCTCTTGCAGCAGTTCAAGCTTCTACTCCTCTAGGAAGGATTTAGTCAGGTATGTGGAAATTCAACAAGGAAATTTTCCTTCCCTTGTCCTCCAAAATCCTCACTTAACTCCCTTATCAGTTTTAGCCTTGAGCTTTTGAATACGAATGAATTTCATATTATTTTTCGTTAATTTAGCCTAGAATAATATCCATGTTTATTTTTTATATTATCTTTATCAGTTCTTAATTAAATTGTCAATTGTTTGTACAAAAATTGTGAATTTTAAGCCCTAACTCTCAGTAATGATTTTGCTTATTAAATTCCATCTAGGGAATAAAGAATGTTTGGGCTGAATTTCTAGAAATTTCTATTATATACATATGTTGAGAAAATATTTCATTTATAAGAATGATTTTAGCCTTGTCGGATGAGTTTTCTTTAATTCTTGGAATTTCGCTATGTTATGGTATTCCCGTGTTATTAGAGTGAGTTGAGTTCTCTATTAGCTACTTAATAGTTCAAATTAGTCAGAACATAGAAAATTTTCAAAACTATTCAGAACTTGTCAACTGATCAATTTGACTTCAGTCTTCTTCTAAGGTGTCAGTGGTGCCTCTCAGTTATCAGAATCAAACTTGGATTATAGTTATTTGGTCCATTAGGCGGTTATGACATCCTAGTTATGTAGCTATGACCAGCCTAGGACCCCAGTTCAGATTATAGTTGTTCTTAGATAGTTACGATGCTTCCAGATAAGCCACTCTGACCAGTCTAGAACCCAGTACAGAATCTGGTCTGATAAGACTCTCAAGGTACTATTAGTTATATTTCCCAGACTAGTCTTGGGTCCCAGTTTTGAGCTATCAGCCTAGTAGTTCAGTTTAGGTTTTCCAGTGGGAGTAGACTTAGCACCGAGTGGGCCGGGAATCCAGCGGAACCAGGTTCCCAGAACTACGTTTCTAGCGTAGGTTACAATATTACATGGCCTGATTGGCCCCAGACTTTTGTGATCACCCAGTTCATGCCTTTATACCATGGAAAGGTATATTGGGTCCTACCAGTGGGGTGTATACATCGGATTCCACGTCTAGCTCACGTGGTTAAATATCGGTTATAGAATCTCCCACTAGTCGGTTCAGTTCAGTCTCAGTTTTGACTGTTCAGATCAGTTCAGCGTGGTCTCTCAGACTAAGTATTTCATACTTAGGGCATGTTTATGACCATCATCCAGGGTCTTTGTTGACCATTTTAGCTATATTCCAGTTGTATCAGTTTTCAGTATTTTCAGTTGGTAATTTCATATCATTTCAGTTCAGTTACTAGTTCATTCATACTATTTATATCTCTCACTTACTCAGTACATTCAAAGTACTGATGCATACTTTTATACTGTATCGTTTCATGATACAACTGCAGGTTCTTAGACCCAAGTCCGTTAGCTGATTTTTTTCGGATCTCCCTATCAGCAGCAGCAGTGTGAGTCCTCATATACCGAGGGCGTTATTGCATTCATTTTAGTTTTCTTTATTATTTTCAGTTAAGACTTAGAGTTAGCTAGGGGCTTGTCCTAGTAATTCCTCTGTTAGATGGCTTTCAGACCTGACTTGATTTAAGACTTTCAAATATTTAAAATCTCTATGTTTAGTCTTTAATTTTCTTTTATAAATGCTATTATATATTATTTCAAATTTCCGTTGTGCATGTTTACTCAAAATACCAGTGTATGATAGACCAAGGCTTGACTTGGTCACTTATGACCTCAAGTACTGTGTTACGTCTAGGGTGTAGGCTCGGGTCATGACAGATAAACTTTCAATAATACCCCATCATCAACATTGAACGTCAACTCCTTATGTCACACATCTGAATATGACTTTGTGCACTCTGTGTCATTTTCAACCATTCTTGGATCAACTTAACTTTCTCCATTGCCTAATAGACTAAGTCTGTCCGTAGTTCATCCATACCAATGATGGTCATCCAATAGGAGATTTACACCTTCGCTAATATAGGGCTTCATATGGTTCCATCTTGATACAAGCATGATAGCTATTATTTTAACCAAACTCAATGATTTTTAATGATCATGCCAATTACCTTTAAAACTAAGGTGCAAGCCCTCAAATATATCTTGGGGTATCTGATCACGCTCGACATGATCATCTATTTAGGGATGAAAAGTGGCACTCAAATTAACCTTCGAACCTATCCCTTCATGGAAATAATCAGGTTTCCTTTGAAAAACTCCCTCGATCTAAAATAATAGAGATCAGGGTACCATGCAGTTTAACAATTTCCCGAATATAAACTTCACATAATATTTTGTTGAATAAGTAGTTTTAACATGAAAAAAGTGAACTAATTTTGTGAGATGGTCTACAATCACCAAGAATGAATCATGCTTATTAAGTGAGTGAGGTAAACTTGTCACAAAATTCATATTTATCATCTCCTATTTCCATATCAGAAATTGTATATTATGCACAAGACCACCAGGTCTTTGATGCTTAACCTTAACTTGATGGAAATTTAGACACTTATCCACATAGTCTACTATATACTTCATCATATCATTCCACTAATAAATTTTCTTAAGAACGTGTTCCATTTTTGCAGAATTTGGATAGATGGAATATCTCGAAAAGTGCGCCCTTGCAATAACTCTCTCTAGGAACCAATCAATATCTGGAATAGATAATCTATTTTGGTACCTTAAATAAGCATCTTCCCTTGTTCGGAAGCCATCATTTACTTCTTGTGAATTCCCTCTATCATTTCGATAAAAATAGGATCACCATACTACTCCTTCACATCAGTAACTAGAGATGATTCTGCCATATTCTAAATAACTACACCACTATCCACCAAATTCAGAAGTTGGACCCCTCAGGCTTGTCAACTTATGAATATCTCATCGTATCTTTCTTACATTCATTAACATGATTCGGACTTTCCATAGAAACTAGCTACCACATTAGCCTTCCCTAAATGATAGGGAATATCAACATCATAATCCTTAAGTAGTTTAAGCCATCTCCTCTTCCTGAGATTCAACTCCCTTTTCTTGAAAAATACTAAAAGCTCTTGTGATCAGTGAAAATATCAGCATGCACCCCTTATTAGTAGTGACGCCAAATATTTAGTTCAAGAACCATAACTATTGGATGTAAGTCATGAGTTGGATGGTTTTTCTCATTAATCTTAAGTTTTTTAGAGGCACAATCCACTACCTTTCCATGTGGCATTAAAACACAACTGAGACCTATTCCCAAAGCATCTTAATAAATAACGAACCCTTCAATTCTCTCTGTTAAAGTCAACACTAATGCTAACTTAACTTTATGTTTAGCTCGTGGAAATTTTATTTACATGTGTCAGACTACTGAAATCTGATCTTATTCTAAGTCAATCTGGTTAGTGGAGTTGATATAGAGAAGAATACCTATACAAATCCTCTGTAGTACCCAGCTAAAACTAAAGAAACTTCTAATCTTTGTGAGAGTCATGGGTCTGGGCCAATTCTTCACTACTCAATTTTCTAAGAGTCAACTTTGATATCTTTGTTGAAAACCACATGGTAGGGAATCCAACCAAAATTCACAATAGGATAGAAAACGCACCTACAGTATCTAGGTTTTTTGAGTTTCCTACTTGAACTATTAGGTATTTACTTTTCCTACCTAAGCTATCACCAAATGTTTATCAAAAAACTCCTTAACTATTAATTGATACATTTTTCTACCTGAAATATCAATATTGTTCAGGTAGAAAAAGGGAACAATTGATAGTTTAGGTTTGTTTTTATTAACATTTGGTGATAGTTCAGGTAGAAAACTCACACACCTAATAATTCAGGTGTGAAAATCAAAAGTTCATGATATTTTAGGTGTTTTTTTCACATTTCACTCAAAACATAACAGAAAGTTTTCGATCTTGAAGTGTTTGCAGTACTATACTAAGGTGATCGACATGTTCACCCTCATTCGTGAGTAAACTAGGATGTCATCAATAAAGAAAATCATGAACATATCAAGGTAAGTCTTGACTACTCTATTCATGAGATCTATAAAAGCTTCTGGAGTATTAGTTAACCCAAAATACATCATAAGAAATTCATAATATCCATATCAAGTCCTGAATGCCAGTTTTAGAATATCCTCTTCTCTAACTTTCAACTGGTTATACCCTAACTTGATGTTAATATTAGAGAAACACTTAGTGCCTTGAAGTTTATCAAACAAGTCATCAATTTCGTAAAATGGATATTTATTCTTAATCATGACTTTGTTAAATTAGCGATAGTTAATACACAATCTCAATTATTCATCCTTCTTTTGAAAAAATAAGATAGGTGCACCCTAAGGTGATACACTTGGCCTAATAAATCCTTTATAAATAAGATCCTTTAATTAATCCTTTAGAAGTGTTTGATTGAGGCCATTCTATATGGAAGAAAAAATATTAGCATAGTGTTGACAAGTAAATTCCAAAGTCGATCTCCCTAATAGTAAAGACTCCTGAAATTAATCTAGGACTATGTTTTGATATTCTTTAATAACTGACTGGGACTAAAGAATTGATGCCTTAGTGAATAAAACCCTTACTTGAATTAAGTGATAGAAATACCCGTTAGAAATCATCCTCTCTACCTCAAGGATAGAAATAAATGCACTCTTAGAAATTAATACGTCTCCCTTCCCTTCAATGATGGGTTCATTCGGAAATTGAAATTTCATAACTTTGGTCAGACAAATTGAGATTAGCTAGTGTAAGTTGATGACAATTAGTCCATGCCCATAGTGAAGTTAAACTCAATTATTTCTTATCAAATAGATTAGTAAAAGTATCTCAATGGCATATAGTGATTGTACATCCCATATAGATTGGTCTATATAATTGATTCACTGAGCGGAGATTCAGAAAATTGTTCACGTAATTATTATACTTTATCCCAAATTTCTTAGAAATAAAAGGGGTCACATAAAAGAGAGTGGATCCAAACATAAGTGTATAATCATTAAATGTATGGACTATCAATGTAACTATGACAGCATCTAGTGATGCCTCTGAATCGTGATGGCTAATTAGAGTGTATAGATGATTCTACCCTTCGCCTCTATTCTAACCTCGTCTAATTGGGTCTTCTAAATCCCCATGGAGGATCTATAGAAGTAGTGATTATAGTATCGTGAGATTGAGCTGTATTACCACCTATATTCATTTTGATGGGCAGTCTCTCTAAATGTGGCTACAAAGAACACAACCATAACACATGTCTATTCCCACATAACACTCTCTTGGGTATCACTTACTACATCTATTTCTGGGAGAATACTGTAAAGTTCTTTGAGAAACACTAGCCTATAAATATGAGCCTGATTCTCAGGAATTCTAACTTGCCTTACCGCTCTGATCATACTTAGATCTTTTAAATGGTGCAACTTTTTGTATAGAGTGTAGATCATATGATCTCTTATAGAAGAAAGACCCATTACCATTTCCCTGATAACCCTCATTATTGCCCACTGGCCTAGCTTGATTGTTCTAAATCTTATCTTTATTAGATTTAATCTTCTATTTGCAGTCCTTTGTCTATTGTGCATAAGGAGACAATATCAATGTACTTTGTCAGCAAGTCTGCAATAACTAACCAAGAATAGGGGTTCCAAGTCCATACACAAATCGATGCATCCTTACATGGATGTTCGACACCAACTTTAGGGAATAGTAAGTTTAGCTAATGATGTGTTGTGGGTTTATAGCATTTTCCACGCTTAAAATTGGGAAATAAGCATGATCTTAGGTGAGTTTATACGGATATGGAAATTAGGTGTTGGAGTTGGACTTTGCAAAAGAAGTTAAAAGAGTGCAGAAAAGGGCCAAGTACAGACCTCAGTACGAGCCATACAATCATGGTACAAGTTGTACTAAGAATCCTGGAAAAATTAAGAAGATGAGCTTAAGGCAAAGGACAAATAAAGACTTGTGGTACGAGTCGTGCCATCCTGGTACGAGCCTTAATGGATTCGTAGATAAGTACAGAAGAAGATGCACTAGGTTAGTCTCTTGGTACGGGTAGCAACCATGGACCGTGATAACTACCTATGACTTGTACCAAGGAGCCCTGGTAAAGTTTAGAAGGATTGAGGAATGATAGATCTCAAGGTACAAGGGGCAGTAACGAGTCGTAGGATAAAGGTACTAGTCGTACCATGACATTCGTGGAAATATTCAAAGGATATCAGAACTCTCATATTCAAACCATGAAAGCAACGTATATCGTACGATCAATGTACGATTCATACCATGTTCCAACACTTCCAGATTCAGAGTTTTCAGACATTATACAAGCAAAGATACGACCGTACAATCATGGTACAAGTCATATGTGAAAGCAGCGACAATTTATTAGTTTTCCAGTTAATTTAGGAAAGAATTTTCATTATTTTTATAAATATTTTTATAGGTTACTTTTGTTGAAAAAAGAATAGAATTTGATTCTTTTGAGAAGTATTAGACTTTTGGGAATATTGAGAATAACTTTTGGAGAGTTTCTTGCATTTTTTCTTCCATTGTTCTTGAATTTTTCTTCATTGATCTTTTGCAATAATCAAGTGGATTTACTTTCCAATCATTATTATAAGTTCTAAATTATGTTTTTGTCTATGAATGCTAATTATTTTCGTACAATCATGAGAGACTAAACCCTCCACAACTAGGATTGTGGTAACCATGGTGAATTAACAAACTAGGGTTTACATAATGTGATTCTACACCAATACTAATGGTTGTATTGTATTCTCTTCAATCTTAAACGTCTCTTAACAGAGCGCAGCATCAGGATTTTCCTGAATTCTTTACTTGCTTGAATCTAGAGAGGTACAAATTAGAAAAAGAGAAAAAAAGCCTTGAACTTTGTGGTTCGTTGAATGACTTGAGCTGCAATCGAAGGATAGTTAAATTGGAATAAATTGATAATGGTTAAAGTGAAATCACTCGAGAGACCTAATCCGGTAATTGAGTATAGTCATCCAATAGGGATGAACCAGTCATTTGGATGAATCTATGTTATCAGTTCTACAAGTCAGGCATTGGGATAGATCACAAGTGTAAAAGCCGAAGTAGTCATGAACCCATGGGGAACACTTTCCTAGTTAATTGCATTATCTTGATAACAGTCCAATTGTAAATATTTTTACGTGTTACTTCCTTATAAAAACCCACCTTTTAGGAAATAATAAATTTAAAAGTTTAAATACTAGAGTTATTATATATCTTGACGATATTCCCTGTGGGGTCGACCCCAACCTAGTTGGGTTCTTTATTGAAAACGTCCGCGTCATACTTTTACAGGAGTGTCATTTGAGCGCTATCAAAAGTGGCGTTGTTGCCGGGGAATACGGCTTAGGATTAGAGTAATTGCTTTTGTTTAACTTTTAGTCATTATTTTTCTATTTTAAGTTTTCTTTGTTTTTGACACCCACAGGTTGTCGCTTGGTGGATGCCAAGTATGCAACGTAGTGGAAAACCCCTGATTCTATTGGATCTTCAACTAGAGGGAACATTGTGTAAAATGGAAAACGCTGAGCAGAGAGAGGTCCGTTTGGATGAAGAAGCTCATCAAGATAAGATAGCTCGGCAAGCTGCACTTCAGGAAGCAGAAGATGCTCGTGATGAGGTAGTGAATGTTGTCTGCCATGGAAGGGGCAATAGAGGCCAAAGATATGCTCCTTAATTCTACAATCATGATGACCCAGATATTGATAAAGTGGGATTAACCAGAGCCATTGTACCACCACCTTTTCCTATTGGGGAAAAGGTTGATGTCACTGCACCATGATCCAGCTGCTGAATATGAAAGGGGTGTTTAGTGGTAATCCAGTTGATAACACGAATTTGCACTTAATGAACTTCGCTGGTATATGCAACTTGTACAGATTACCAGGTGTCAGCTAGGATGCTATAAGATTGAGACTCTTCCCATTCTCTCTAGTTGGAGAGGCTAAAGGATGAGATCTATAATTTTTGCCAACTCAAGATGGAGGCACTTCAAAGACATGGTTGTGATTTAAAAAGAAGCTGACTAAGTGCCCGAACCATAAAATTTCCAATGACAGTTTGTTGGAAATCTTTTACAGGTTTCTAAACAACAACACTAACGCTGTGGTAGATACGATGGCAGGAGAAGCATTGATGGATCATTCATGGGAGCAAGCGACTATTATACTTGATCGAGTGACCAAGAAGAAAAAGGCCTAGCACCCCAAGGAAGCAGAAGCAGCTGAAAGTACATACTATTGGTGTGACTAGAAAGCAGCACAGAAAGGAAGAGGAGTGTGATAAGGAGCTAGCTCATATGTGGACGCCCATGGACCTGCTCACAAAGCATATT
>JACEIK010013304.1:0-26803 GCA_018107945.1 Datura stramonium
ATATTTGAATAGATTGTAGATATTATTTCACACCGTTACATATATTGTCACACTTCAATAATTTGAAGGTTAAATTTACAACAACAAAAAAATATAGGTAGAACTATTATAAAAAGGTATGGTAAAAATAAAAATATGATTTTTCAATAATAAGTAAAGATAAAATAAAAAAATAGAGTGAACCATAAAAAATACATCTAAATTATCACTTTTTTGCAAGTTTCATATCTGAATTATCAATATGTATGAGTTTTTTTTACCTAAACTATTACTAAATGTTTATCAAAACATACCTCAACTAATATCCCATAAATTAATTAATGTTAAGAATAAAATTGAAAAAATATAATTAATTTTTTAAATTGATAATATATTTTAGATATTTATCTCTAAAATACATGGCAAGTAAATGAAAAAGAGAGAGTACTTAAATTCATAATGTATCATATTGTATTGTACCGTATTATTTGATAAATGTATAATATTTGAATAGATTGTAGATATTATTTCACACCGTTACATATATTGTCACACTTCAATAATTAATGGTTAAATTACAACAACAAAAAATATAGGTAGAACTATTATAAAAAGGTATGGTAAAAATAAAATATGATTTTTCAATAATAAGTAAAGATAAAATAAAAAAATAGAGGAACCATAAAAATACATCTACCATCACTTTTTGCAAGTTTCATATCTCGATTATCAATATGTATGAGTTTTTTTTATGAACTATTACTAAATGTTTATCAAAACATACTCAACTAATATCTCGATGATACTGTGTATCATATTTCTTTTTATTTAAAAGAATTTCAAGTGACACTCATGGTGGATAACTAAAGAAATTAACCTTCAAAAATAAAAAAAGAGTTACATATAAATTTTTTTTTAAAAATATTTTTATTTTAAATAGTTCATAAATTATTAAATATTTACATTTTCTATCTATTATTTTGAAAATAGAAAAATAAAAAAATATAAGATGGTATATCTAGTATATGTAGGATGAAATTAACTTCGACTTTAACTCGAAACATTATTGCGTAGCTACAATTTTTCTGTCGTTGTTCCATGTATTGTGACAAAAAAAAAGGTTTCTAACTAATAATAGTATATTTTAGAATTATATATTTTATCTAAAATTATTGTAGCTTAAAAGAGTTGTTCACATGCTTGAGGACCCACAAAATTTGATGATGGAAATCCATAGAGTTGTTATTTTACATTAATTAATTCTAGTTTTTTTTAATTTCTAAATACTAACTAACTAATGTTTGCATGCATCTATGACATATTTGTTTAATTAGTGTCTACTTTCATTGAATGCATTTGCATATGACGATGTAAGATGATGAATAACATAAATCTAATTTATTTTTATTTATGTGATCAACGACTGTTTTTTTTTAAAAATTTTATCTTTTTTAAACAATAATTTTTCATTGATAAAATAAAAAGCTTTTACTCCTATCTGTACAATCGAAAATTTTTCTTTTGAATTTTCATTTTCTCTTTTCTCCATTTGGTGGTGGGGGTTTTTAATTAATCTTATATATATGTGTATAAGTTTTCATGTTATTTTTATTCTATATGATTTCAATTCTATTGGTTTGTTTGTTATCCTTTGGTATCAAGTAATTCAGGTTCACTTAGAAAAGTATCACTTTTAAGATTGAGGATTTGAATATATATGGAAGTAATTAATTTGGTAGCTCGAGCTATTCCACATATGCCACTTTAAATGGAGAAATTGCCCTTTATAATTTTTTTTTCTTCTAATTCTTATATCTTTACTAGATATTTTTATTTTTACACGTAACATATCATCATTTTTACACAAAAGCATTTGAAAAGATCATAATCTTCTGCTCAAATTGTAAAAAACAAGAAATCTTATTTTCTCAAGCATTGATTCCCTTTATAATATTAAACTTATGGATATCATGAACGCAATCGTCTATGTGTGTTGGAGTAATGATTTTTATTAAAAGAGATAAAATATCGAAAAGCAAATACACGAAGAAATCAAAAAATTAATAGTTATTAAATATATATAAAAATATTTTTATTTTTTTTAGTTTTTTTAATTTTTTCAAATTATGAATTCGTAATTACATTTTTTAGACTAACAAGAATTAGAGACTCGGCTAACGTCATAATGTAACTAACTCTAAAGTTAGTAAGATGATAGTTAGTTAATGAGGGAGTTAGTTAGCCTATAACTTCTATAAATAGAGAAAACTATTGTATAGCGAGAAGTAATAAAGAACGATAAGATTTTACTACTTCTTCAATCATCTCATGTCATCTATTCTACTCTCAAGTGGTCTCTTGTAATCTCAAGGTTCTCCATCGAAGAACCTTCATAAATCTTTATGGCATTAGTGCCGATTCATTCAAGAATACCGCACAATACAACTTTGATTGAAATTCTGCTTGCCCGATGAAACAACAAGTTATGGAGGTGAATAAAGATTCATGACTTGATCGTCAAATGGGCTCTTAGGAGTTAAGTGGTAGAGACTCGGTTATGGAGTTAATCATAAGAATGCTAACACAACCACACCAGCCGAGTCTCAAAACCACAATAAGGAAGATCAACCTTGAAGCTCCAATGGATCACAATCATCCTCTCTACCTTACTACTAATGATGAAAAAGGGCTCTGCCCATCATCTCTTTCAACTAACAAGAAAAGAGAACTATATTGTATGGAGAAAATATATAAGGATAGCCCTACTAGATAGAAACAAGTTAGGATTTGTTGATGGAACTTGGAAGAAAGAAATATTTCCGTCAATCAGGAATCAGGGAAAAGCCGTGAATGTCATAGTCCTTTTCTGGCTTATAAACTCGCAGTCTCTAATCTCATTGGAGGGGTGGTTTATGCTTCAAAAGCTACTGATGTATGGGAAGACTTTAAAGATAGATTTCATAAGATTAATGGATCTAGAACCTTCAATCGTCATCGTAAAAATAACCTCAATATCTCTCAAGGAGTACAAATCATGTGTCGTGGTACTATTCAAAATTAATGGCTCCTGGGATGAATTTATTTTGTTGAACCTTATCCCGCTTATAATTGTGAGAAGTCTAGGATTTTCTTAGTGTATTCACAGAGGTTGAAGTTTTATCCGTTCTTGATGGGGTTAATGATACTTATACACCGAAGAAGAAGTCAAATCTCGTTAATGTCCTCCCTTCCTCTAAGGCATCAAGCATACTCTATGACAAGCTATGATTTAGAATCAAAAGTCAATTACTCAGTACATTGGTGGGATAGGTCTGTTGGGAGTAACTCCAGAATAATAGAGTCGTAGTCATATACTCAAAAACCGATAACTGGCAAAGAGAGGGCAGAGTTCAAACTATAATCCAAATGTTTTATGTGACCATTGCAAGTTCAAAGGGCATTTCAAGAAAGATTATTACAAATTGGTGGGGATATCCTCCAGCATCCAAGGTATAATGAGCAAAGAAGGGCTGTAAGGCAGAAAGAAGGAGTTTGATAGAGCTATTAATGGGCTGTGAATAAACAAAGGAGGACAGATCCAAGAAAGCATGATGTTGTAGTGCAAGAGTGGGTCAACAAAAATCTAAGGTGATTCCGGGAATGCACCTGTCCAAACCGGCCCAACAAAATGCGCCTCATTGTCCTGCTGTCAAGAACGATGAGAATCTCGACAATGCCTCCAAGATTCACAAATGAGCAATATGAACAAATATGTCAAATGCCAAACCAAAATCGCCTAACACTCGTTATAGCTAATTCGCTCAACTTGTCAGTAACAAGTGAGCATGATGGAGTCTACGACCCACGTAGTTGGATCCAGAGTTCAAGAAAGCACGCTTTGCTGCTTAAGCCGAAGCGACACAAACCGTCGTCGCGCAGAAGCGAACTCAAGAAGCGCTGCGCCTATGGTTGAGCTTGAAGCCACCCGAAGTGGTCGCTTCTTTTCGGGCCGAGTTTTAATGTCCTATTTTAAATTTAAAAAATATTTGTCGCCGTGGCCGTAGGGTTTATTTTCACTACTGGCTTACTTTCTTCATCGTCGTTCAAACCCTTGGTACAGTACGCACTTTTTCTTCTTCCTTCTTCTTCTTCTCTTTTCGCTCCCGCTTTGTCAGCGACAATTTTTTCTCTTCTTCTCTTCGCTCGCGCTTCTTCTTCTCTTTCTCTCTCGCTGTCGCCCATTTTTTTTTTTCTTCTTCTCTTTTTTCCGCTTCGTTTTGTTGTTGCCATTTTTCTTCTTCTTCTTCTTCTCTTTTTCTACTCGCTGTCATGTGGCAAATTTTTTTTCTTCTTCTTCGTCGCTTCGCCATTTTTCTTCTTCTACCTGTCGCCGCCAAATTTTTCTTCTCTTTTTCTTCTTTCTTCTTCTTCTTCTTCTTTTCTCGCCTCAAGCCTCTAATATTGATAGATTTTTTTTAATCTTAACAGCCTATTAAAAATGGGTGACCCAATGGTACAGGAGAAAAGTAAAGCGAGACCAATAGGATAAAGCAGTTATATGTGTGTTTTGTGACAAGACAACTAAAGACTCCGTGATCTTTCGTCACAAACAACATATTATTGGTACCATGTGGACGCCTCTACCTGCAGTACAAAATGTCCAGAGAATGTGAGGGAAGAAATAAAAAATATGTCGAAGGAAAAAGATTTGAAACTGTCAAATTGTTACATCAACCAAATGTGACTAATTTTGATGATGATGAATGATGAAATAATAGCTGCAAAGCCGTCGACTTGTCATTTCCTTCAAAATCACAAAATATTCACGATGGTAAAGGAAGGCGCCATCCCTCCTTCTCTCTAATCACACAACAGACAATGAATAGTTGATAGACCAGATAACCGTCGAACTATCAAAGAGGTCCGCTACTGTAAAGAATTAGAGTTATGCTTCACGAGAGTACGCGAATTTGTGTAATTATTGATATATTAATATTTCCTGCGCCCGAGCCCTCTACCTGCAACAATGAGTACCGCATCTGGTGTAATTATTGGTATATTACACCTCTGGCCCCAGTCTCCTTGAGCACTTAATTGCAGTTCTTTTGTATTATCATAATCAGATCCGCCTAGAGTACATTTGCACTGGGCTTCTGGAAAAAGCAGACTCAATCCAGACGAAGGTCCTTTTAGATTGTTACTTTCCACGTCCGAGATGGTGCAGAAAGCTGATTTTAAAAAAGTTGTAATGATGATACTGCCAAGGCGATTTTGAGAGATCTGCAGCTAAGTGCCCTTTTCACCTGGATGTATGATGAAGCGGATCCCTTAATTGTGTCAATTATGACACTTTCGGGAGCCTTTATTGAGGTCGTAGGGCCAATGTGGTCCCGGAACAGCTTCCTCACTTATCATGAAGTTAGTGTCACCTAATAAAGAAGTGGAAGAGACCAAAAACCGTGGAGGATCATCTGATAGAATGGAACAAGTTTGGATGTTCCATTGATGACGCGATAAGGACTGCGAAGAACCGAGGTAAATAATCATCAATGTGTTAGTGAACCTCCAAAAGGAAGCCTATTTCAATCCATCACGCGAGTGACTCGCTTCATCGATGCCATCAAAAATGTTCTCCTTGTATCAAAAAACAATAGAGGACATTGGAGCACAAAATGTTGTCTGTGTCGTTAGCGTATAATGCAACTGAAAATGTTAAAGTGTGATATGTTGCAAGGAGTGTTCCGCACATATATTGGATTCTCAGGCACCTTCATTGTGTGAATTTGACATTTGGAGACATTTTCAAAGAAAGACCCTTCACAGTTTTTCACCAAGCATGCTAAGGCACATCTCTACATCGCTCAAGTTAATCTTTGCTGCTTGAATTTGATGAGGAGATTCATTAAACAAAGAAACTTAGTAAAACCCGAAAGACTAGATTTTTACCGCTTCTTGACCTTGCATAGTATACACACAAAAGGCCAATTTGAGAAGCCCGTTCATTTCGAAAAGAATGAACAAACAAGAATTCCAAAGTTAGCTGTGGAAAGTTAAGTCAGACGCATAATGCTTTCTTATACCTTTTGAAATAATGTTGTTTATGCTCTTAAAGCGGTGGTCCCTTGATTAAAGTTCTTTCGCTTTGGTGATGGTGAGCAAAACCATCAATGGGATACCTTTATGAAGCGATGGATAAGGCTAAAGAGTTATGCGAAAAGCATTTACCTAAATTAATATAAATATACAAAGTTCTTTGAGATCATTGATAGAAGGGTGGAAGGATCACTCCATCGACCTTTGCATACAGCTGGTAATATCTTGAACCCGGCTCACTCTTCTATCATAACAATGATATGGATTTATTAGGTAATGATTGTAGCGATTCCATAAAAAGGCTTGGTGAAAGTCGGGTAGTTGATGAAAATATGCAAGATTTAATAACTGATCAAATTAGCATTTATAGGAGTGCTCATGATCTTATGAATGCACACGCTATTAGACAAAGAACGAGAAGTCACCTGTGAACATGTGCTTCTACTTCTTTTCATTATAACTTTAACTTTTAGGCTACTTTTTATATCTCATAGTTATTAAATCGGTCATTCTACTTTAATAGTTGAATGTAGATTTTTATGGTTCAGAAACACTAGAGTTACAAAAGTTCACATCAAAGTTTTAAGTCTAACTTGTAGCTCTTCCAAAGGAGAAACTGGAGCGTGTTTCAATATGTAAGAAATTAGAGGAAAGATTTCAGTTGGAGATAACTAAATATCTCAATTGTCTTAACCTCTACTAATTACTTGCCAATATTTATTTTCATTCATACAAAGAAGAAGAATAAACTAACCTTAAAGCGCCTCAATGACTTGGTGTTCATAAAATACAATATGACATTAAAGCTGCCGCTATAATGCGCGCAATGAAATTGATCCAATTTGTCAGACAATATTGGATGCATGCCAATGAATGGCTAACTGGAGTTGAGCATACAAGATTTAAGCAATTTTTGTAGATTCGATTTCACTTGGGGTGTTGTTGCCGAAGTAAAGTGGGAGTCAGATGAACCGTTATGGTTTAAGGGCGAGTACTTCAAGTTCAAGCTACATAGAAGGAAAAGAAGTAGCTACACACCTAGTTGATGAAGATGATGACTGAGTTGAAGAAGATGATGAGCAATATAATGATAGGAGAGAAATACAAGATTTTAAAAATCTTGTAAAAGAGATTTAGACGAACAAGAAATAGCGTTTCAACCATTAATAACTATGATTTTGTTTGTCTTATTGTATTTTGTGATATCTATTTTCGGGCTTTTAATTTGAACATTTGCTAATATATATTGTCCCTATTTTTGGTCTTTCTTTTCATTAAAAATTACATTTCACTAATGAAGCGTAGCGCTTTCGCTCACGCTTAAGCGAAGCAGGACCTTGTCGCTTTTTTCCGATTTACGCTACCCCGAACACTCTGTTGGACTGAGCTATACGTAAACTACTAACCACATGGCCCTTTTTTAGTTGAGTTACTAAATAAACAAATAATAGTTGAAACCCATAATCCAAAAAGTGTTTTTCCAAATGGATGTTTCTGCATTCTCATATACACAAAGACATTTTACAAAATTTATAAAAGAAGTATTATACGTAACGTATTTATGTACCACCTAAGTATAGCCTCATATCCTATGTGTTTAAGTATGTACCACCGTTTTTTAAGTATAACAATACAATTACAATTTCACCTACTCCTTCTTTCCCCGAGTTTTGTGTTTCTTTTAGGATTTTTACAATGGGAAGGTGAAGGAGATTGGTTGAGAGCAAGTATTCTATACTTTTCTAACCAACCAAGAACTACCTGGAATAAGAAGAACTAGAATTGATGTGTTTGCTAATCATGCAACTAACTCTCGCAAAGAGACAATAAAACTACTATTACTTTGTGGCATAGGAAACTAGACATGTTCCTACAAATATACCGTCAATTATTCTCGCAAAGGAAGAATATAAATGATATAATAAGTGATTGCAGTATTCAGATACTGCATAGACAAACTAGGCTTCCCGTTAGTTCTTCAGCGTTTAAATATGTTTGATCTTGTTCATATAGATCTTTGGGGACCCTACAAAGTTACTACTAGTGATGATTAAGTAAATCTTGCTGGACTATTGTCGATGACTTTTCTAGAAAGGGAATATGGATTTTTTTAATTAAAATTGAAATATGATGTGATTATCGTTTTAAGCATTTCTACCATATGTTCAAACTCGCCTTAACACATAGCGTGAAGAAGGTTAGAACCGATAATGGAACTCGAATTCATTAATACCATGTGTGATGATCTCGTATAATACTCTAGGCATAGTACGTCAAAAGTCTCTGCGTGATATACCCTTAACAAAATGGCATAGTAGAAATGAAACATAGGCATATACGAACTTACAGCTATCGATTTCAAGGGCATATACCTCTAAGCTCGGATTATTGTGTCAAGGCCGCAGTATACCTCATTAATAGACTTCCATCTACCGCGTTAAGTGGTATATCTCCTTATGAAAATCGCATGGGAGAAAATCATCCTTAATGCAAACGAAGAGTCTTAGATTGTTCATATTATGCAACAAAGTTCAAGAAATTAATAAACTTATATTAAAGCTAAACAAGTTGTTCATATGGGATATTCCGAAACTTAAAAAATGTTATTTATTGTATAATATGACTAACAAGGTGTTCTTTTAGAATAGGGATGTTATATTCGAGAAGATACATTTTCCTTCAAAACATCCCGCCTCAGTGTCTACACTTATTCATTGGTCCAAATGACTTGCTGGTGAATGAGTCTCGCTAAGTCGACCGCTTTTTCTCCAAACATATCACACTTGGAGGAATCTCAACTAGTCATATACCAACTCCACCACAAGTGATAGATCCTATCTCACATCGTGCAAACTTTGGCTACACCGGTTCAACCTGAGATAGTTCACCTTTCATTTGCACTAGTTGCAAGCACCAATATAAGGCTAAGTCAATCTAGTCAAAGGAGATCAACATGAGACAAACATCCACCTAATCGAGGCCGAAGGATTTCATCCTTGAATATTCATGATAATGTACCTTATGCATTATCTAATTATATGTCTTATGATGCCCTTGCCTCCTACTATCAAGCCTATCTAGCTGCTTTTTAACTTAGTTGAACCATCATCCTATGCAACAGGTAGTAAAGTATCCATGGTGGAAGCTATGCAACCGAAATTAAGGCTTTGAAAATAACAATACATTGACAAGAATGCGCCACATGGGAAGAAATCAATCGATGCGGAGTTACAAAATCAAACACAAAGCCTGTGAAAGCAGAGAGGTTCAAAGCCGTGACCGGTAGCAAAGGAATATAGCCAAACTGAGGGCATTGACTTTCGTGATACTTTCTGCACTTCGTGGTTTAAGATGGTTACTCTAAGAACCATTTTCGCACCAACATCTAGATATTGCATATTCAATGTGATGGATGTCTATAATGCATTTCTACAAGGGGATTTATTTGATGAGATGTAATAAATCTCCCATAAGGATTTAAGAGCCAGGGGGAGTATAGACAAGTACACAAAGTTTCAAATTGGCATGCATCAAACAGCACCAAGACGCTGGAATGCCAAGTTATCCAAGCACTCACTAACTCGTGGGTTTAAGCAAATCAAGATGATCATTCCTTATTCATAAAGGAAAAAGGATTTGGAATAATCATAGCATTAGTTTATGTAGATGACATATCATAACTAAAGACCGTCTAAAAACAAGTCTTAAAAACCAAAGTCACTCAAGATAAGGAATTCAAGACGAAATACTTGGGCGAGCTGAAATACTTTCTAGGAATTAAATTTGCAAGGTCAAACAATGTATTGCCATGCATCAAAGAAAGTATGCCCTTGAGCTAATATCTAAACCTGGTCTTAGTGTCAGCTAAACCAAGCACACATCAGATGGACACTACTTAGTAAAACTCACAACAAGTTAGGAATATGACCAACACAACACGTATAGCAACTCAAGATGAGCTACTTATTGATCAAGGAGCATATCATAGGATCATAGGAAACTACCGTATTCTCGTTACTAGACCAAACATATCTTACAATGCACTGTGGTTTGAGTCAGTTTATGCAACAATCTAAGAAATCTCATATAAGTACCTATTTAAGGATCATCAAATATATCAAAAACGCACTGTGTAAAAGGATATTATTATCTAGGCAATAGGGCATGATTTGCTAACCGCTTATTGTGATGCAAATTGGACTTTATGTATCGTTTCAAGGAAGCCAATCACAGGATTTGCAATAAAAACTAAGAGTCCCGATCTATTGAGAATAAAAAGAAACACACACAAAGGTCTAGAAGCTCGCCAGAGGTCGAGTATAGAAGTCTTGCTTCAATAGCTGTTAACTTGGCTAACCGGATACCAAAGACGTTGACATTCAAGTTCCGCTTGTCTCTGTTAGCTGCCACAGCTGGGATAGTAAAACAAACTTTACAAATAAGCTATCATGACAAACAAGCATATTGGAGATAGACCGGCCATTTTATAAGAGAGAAGATCCAACAAGGACAAATCCAAACTCAATACATTCCCACTTATGATCAACTCCGGCCGATATACTCACTAAGAGCCCGGCCGCAGATAACATGAGGATTGCCTCAACTTGGTGTTCAACATTTTCACATTACCAAGTTTGAGAAGGAGTGTTGAGACTAACAATAATTAAAGACTCCGCTAATAGTCTATTAATGTGGTAGTCAAAGTAGTAACTAACTATTAAAGTTAGTTAAGATGATAGTTAGCTAATCGTGGTTAGTTAGGCTATAACTTCTATAAACAGAGACAACTATTGTATAGCAAGAAGTAAGAAAGAATGGTAAGATTTACTACTTATTCATGTCTCCTTTCCTCTATTCTACTCTCGCCTTTGTAATCTCATAAATCTTGAATAAGTAATTGAAGAACCTTCATAAATCTTCACACACACACATAGGAGTGGCTATAAGCCAAAGTTAATTTGAGATTTTTAATTTAAAGGATATAGAGAAAATTCAAATAGATCTAAAGAAGATACATCATGATACTTCTAAAGATCATTATCATAGCAATGTAATTTTTTAAGTGAGATTTGAAAAAAGTAGACTATATACATCATATTTCAACTCATAAAAATATAAAATTAATTTCCGACGAACTCTCAACTTTAACGATACCTCTAAATTAGTAAAGAATATACTGTGATGGAGTAGTGGACACAATTTTGCTATTCACGAGGGTCATGTAGACATCATCTAATATATTATATGTACGGACGGATGCAACTGAATATCTAGCTGATCAAATTAGGATCAATCATGATAACAATTTGTTAGACTTCATGGTTGAATTAATTTAAAATTTTAAATTTTAACTTATATTTAAAATGTATGAAAGTAATTAAATATTAATCTAGATTTTATTGAATATTGATTCAATATATACTAAAATCTGAGCACATTATATTATTAGAAGATCGTGAAAGTTTGACATTATGAATAATAAAGTCCAAAGTAACATAATTTCAAAGTTCTTTTTTCCTCCTTTTCTTTTCATGTTAATCTTTGATATTACACGTCAAATTATTTTTTGTTTAATGTATCATTATGATGTTGAGCTAATTTAATAAAATGCCAAAAAGCAGCCGGACCTTTTGCCATTAAAAAATAATAAAATTAATATTTAAATAATTAATTTGAAATTGCATACAGGTATCGAATTAAAAATGTTAAGTCAACTATTAACAAATAATTGAGAAAGTAAAAACAACGGCGTTTTGATTTTTATATTCCATTTGATTTTTCTTATAACATTTTGTTTATCTTTTTGGGTTTTTAAAAGTTATTGTTTTTTCCAGTTTAGAATCTAAAATTATAGAAATAATGTTTTATTGACTATTTTTCGTAGTTGTATTTAAAAATTATTATTATTATGAAAATTTAAATTTTATAGGTGAAAATAATAAGATAATATTCTAAAGTTTTACACGTGTAATTTATCATTTTATTACAATATTTATTTTTCAATTAAAAGAGGTGAAAAATAATTATTTATGAATTTATACTCCTCAAAATCATATGTCGATATGAAGACTATGAGACTACACTGTAGTTTGTGATTAATGTACAGCAAATTACCAATATCCTGAAATAATTAAAGAAAATTATAATTTTAGAGTGTCTTTGAAATATCCTATTTGATATCTTGATCTTTTCAAATGTCTTTCGCATAAAAATATTAAAAATAAATAAACTTTCCATTAAAAAAATAACATAATTAATATGCATATTTATTACTATCCATGATTATAATTACAACTTTTTGAATTTGATAACAAAAAGACACATTTTTAAATCCTAACACATCAAAAAAAATTGTTTCGTTACTCTTTTGACGAACCTCTTTCTTTTTTTAACATTTATTCCTCACGTTTATTTAAGTTTTAATTTATATATATATATATATATATATATATATATATGTATGTATGTATTAATTATTTATCTATGACCCCACTATTTTTTTTGATTCATCTGACATCTAGTGAACGGTGAGATTTTTCGGGTTCATCTGACATTTAGCTAACTGTGACTTTTTTATTTTTTTATTTTTTTATTTTTTTTTTAAAAGATATTTCTCTTCACGGGTGCATATTAAAACAAATTGTTTGTGAAGTCTGTTATTGATATTTATTTATTTTAAACAAAAATAAAAAGTTAAAAAAATTAAAAAAATTAAAAAAATTAAAAAAATTAAAAAAATTAAAAAAATTAAAAAAATTAAATTTGTTATATTGAATCGCATGTTTAAATATTAATTTCATCTCAAAATTTTAAATTATAATATGAAATCACATGTCCAAACGTCTACTTAAATGAAGCACATGTAGATGAAAACACGTGGAAATCACGTGCCAGAAGAAAAGCAAACAGATCTATACCTCAGATGTAATGTGATTTATGACATTAAACTCAGTTTCGAACTCTAGGACAAAATGTTTTCTGATTCTTTATAATCTTTTAAGTTTTATAGCATTTTTATAAAAAAATTATTCTTATATAAAAAAAAAAATTTTAAAAAATTTATTTTTTAAAATTAGATTATAAGAAAGTAACAGATCTTATTTCGTCCCATACAACATATCGAGATATGAAAAAAAAAAAAAAAAAAAATGTGAAATTTAATTTTTTAATTTAAAAATATGGATCATAGGCCGTTTTTAATTATTTTTTAAAAAAAAACAGAATCAAAAATTTGAATCTGAAAATTTTAATTAAGAATAAAGAAATTTTATTTATTCCTTCACATTTTTTTTATTGATTTGTATGTTCAATCTATTTCTCGTAACTTCGAGTTTTGAAAGCACATTCTCCTTCTTTTCTCTATTTCAAGTATTTTTCCACTCTTTTTCTTTTATAAATTGTGCTAACTTAACTAAATAAAGAAAAGTCTAAAACATATACTCTCTCCTAATTTATCAGGGACATCTTACTTTTTAGTAATTTATATCCAAACAAATATATTATTTTTTATATTTAAAAATAAATAAATCTTACTTTTCAGTACTTTATATTTAAAAATAATTTAATTTTTAAAATTTTTATATCACATAATGAGATGATTTATAGTGATACAATCGTTTAAGATTTTTATACCATAAGTTTTAAAAAATTTAAATCACACCCGATAAAACAAGTTGTCACCTT
Organism: Datura stramonium; assembly: GCA_018107945.1. Classification (NCBI taxonomy): domain Eukaryota; kingdom Viridiplantae; phylum Streptophyta; class Magnoliopsida; order Solanales; family Solanaceae; genus Datura; species Datura stramonium. Next base: position 13,735 of record JACEIK010013304.1, read on the forward strand.
AATTGAATAAGAGGAAATACTAACATATTTTAGAAAAATTTCGATGCAAAAATAGTACTTTTATAGGGGTAGCAAATATGACCCAATTATTAATGAATCGCTTCAACCCGATCAAAACTTTATGGGTTGTGCATAAGATAATTTCATGTTGGGTTGATTTTAGCCCAACTCAAAGTTAGGTCCCGTGTCGTGATCGATCAGGGTTGAGTATGTGGTCGTTTCTGTGTCGAATCGTAGATTGAATATAGGTCTTACCTCTAGGTCAAGGTCTGGTGTCGAGTTGGGATGAGTCTCAAGCCTCGTCGGCTGCTAGTTTCAAAAGTCTCTGTTGATTAGATCCCGTGTCTTGAGTCAAGGTCTCGGGTTAAGTCTTCAGTCAAGTCGTCCGGGTAAGGGGGGTCTCTGGGTCGTGGTCAAGGATGGGGTTCTAAGTCGTGGTCAGTATTGCTCGAGCTCCAGTCAAGGTCGAGTCTCAAATCTTAGGCCAAGGTAGGGTTAGTAGAGGTCGAGGGTGGGGGCTCTCTGATCAAATCCCAAATCTCGTGTCCCATAAGGTTTGCCCGATCAAGACTAAGGGTATGGGCCTCGAGTCTCGAGTACCTGCTTCGATCTCGGGTCTCGGGTCGTGGCCTGCCTCAGCCTTGCGCGTCAAGATTGGGTTGAGTGATCGTCTCATGTCCCAATTGTCCGATTGGGGTCAGTTGTAAACTCGACACGGGTCGACTTCAAATTACGGTCAGTTCCGTGTTTAAGCTCAAGCAGTCAGCCGGGGGTTAAAGTCGACCCCTAGGCTTGAGCTCTATGGATGGTAAGGGGAGGGGGTGGTCCTAACTAAAAGGTGGAGGTGAAAAGATGGACCGTTTAAAAAAATTGGTCAAGTGAGCTACATGACCTAACCCATTTTTAGCCTATTCCAGTGCAATCTACTCAATACTAAGTATTTTTTGAATTGATTTTGACTCAATAAATTTATTAATTCAACTCACTTTAACTTGCCCAATTTCAATTTAACCCGCACATTTGATACCTATACTCTATAACAGTAATAAATTAATAATCTAACGATGAAGAGAAATTGATAGTATTATCATTGCTAGTAGTAGTAGTACTTTTCATACATCTATTCACTGAAAAGTGTAGATTTAGTATAAAGGAATATCCTGTGCTGATCTAGATCTTAATAGTATAGGGTTTTGGAGTGCTGTTGAGGATGTTGAGAGGGTTGACAAAAGAGCAAGTAAAATTTGATTTGGTCTCTGCACGTTTGCTTCGAATACCAACAAGAAAATCTATAATTAAAATATACAATAGGCCATTAGGCTTGACATTATTTTATAAGATTAGGACATAATGAATCTTAGTACATATGCTCATGTTATTGCTATGGGACATGATTTGTATTCTTAGTAAATACTTTTAGTGATTCTGTCTTTTTTAAAAAAAAAGAAAAAAATTAGGGAGGTTAGGTGGGATTAATTTTAAAATGAGAGTAGCCTTCCCTTATGGATTTTGTTATAAAAGTGCCTTAATTGATTGTGATTAGCAATAAAGTTTTTTAAGGTTGACCTGGAAGCTATAGTGGAATATAACATGCACCTTTTTGTTGCTAATATAGTTATGGATATATGCCGTCGTAGCTTTTGGAATCAAGTAGAATTGGGCCTTAATGGTAACTGGATTTTTTTAAGTTTTTGACCCGACTGTTTTTATTTTAGGTAGATTTTTTAATTTTTATCTTTAAATTAATGGTATTTAATTTGTATCCTTGTAACTCATTTAATGAAAATTTTATATTTCAAATATTCTTAACTATGATTTAATTTCTCTAGAAATTTTTCCGCAGAATGTTTGCCCGTAGCTATATATTAAGTATTATTTAATTCATGTAAAAAAAATATAAAATTAAAAATATTAAAAAAATCACTAGAAACATGTTAGCCTTAGAAAACATATTATCATTACCGAACTTCGGCTTCCTCAAGCACAAGTTCATGTCGCTTCTTATGGCCGATGCCAACACAAATTCATCTTGTTGAACTTATGCCATGTTCCTCGACTTCGCCCAGTTTTCATGGTATCAATTTATGCCAAAGGCACAAATTCATGTTGTTGAACTCATACATCAAAATTTACGCCACATTTTTTTTTTCTATTACTTAATATTTTTTACCTTGTGTTATTACTTAATATATAGAAGATTGATGAATTTGAGGACAAAATTAAAGACCAATCTCTAAAATAAGGGTGTTTGTGTTAATCTTTAGTTTTTGTCTTTCAAAAGCAAACAACAATTTTTTTGTCGGGGCATGTTCATATTTTCGCGTTATAATATTTCATAAGTTATAAATCAGGCTCTTACGAAATTTATGCCCCATTAAATATAAATTCAATAGTTAAAAAGTAAAAATTGAAAATCATATCAATTCATTTGAAAACAAAAATTAAAAATAAAACATAATATTTAAACACTTTGTTAATAAAATATATGAGTGATCATGACAACAATAGAAAAAAAGAAGAAGAACAAATTAGGTGAAGGATTCAATTAGAATAGAACATAACTTACACTAAAACAAATTAATTAATTAGTGAATTGATTAAGTTTATTGTAGAAAAGTTGGATCAAACAAGTTATAGACTATATCATTGGATAAGTTTGGTTACTTGAATAAGGCCAAACACCACAAATTAAAATTTGATTTTTTGCCTTTATCCTATGCCATCTATTACTTATAACACATGCAAAATACATTAGGCATGTTACGTGAATTCAACTCCTCCATTCATTTTGGACACTACCATTAAAAGGTTCAACAGCCAGCTATGGAACAAAATTAGTTGATCTTTTTGTTTGTGTTTGTTGGATGTTTTAATAAATACAATGTTTCGTAATAGTATATATTAGTATGATTTATTTTGATCGTATCATATTAATATCAAGAATGATCTTTTTGTTTTTTACTATCGCCGTCGATCTGTACGCAAAATAGGATATTTTATCGTTACATGATGATGAATTTAATAATATAAAAATTAAATAAAAATTAAAATAAATATTAAAAAGGACATTTTAAAAAAATAAAAAATTATAATTAATTAATTAATGCAGTAGGTATAGAAAAAAAAAGGTTAGAAATATTAAATACTAATAATAATTGGATGAGAAGATGAATGAATCAGTACAAAGATATTTGGAATATATAATTCTGATTTAATTTGGGCACGATAACACCACTCTTCAAGTAGGAAGTTAATTAAGATTAAATTAGATAATATAATGTGAAAATTTTGACTAATATTATTGGGACCATATAATTCACGTAATAATAGGATTATAATTAGCTTTGGCTTTATTGCACTTGTAAAATAATTTAATTATTTTCTTTTTAACAAACAAATATTTAATTTTTAAATATAAATATCACAAAATCACTTCACTTATTTTGTAACTAATTATGGGTTACCTCTGTGATATATTGTATTACAATATTTTGCAGCTCATGCTAACCACTGTTGCAGAAGCAAGAGAGGATTATTATTTGAAACTATACAAACTGTCCATTAAAGATAAATTAAAGGGATAATTGCACAAATATATAGTTCATAATATTATATTATAATTACATAATTAAAATTTTAAATTTTCAATCGCATAACTCATTATTTTCTCAAAATAGTAATTAGTAAATTTTGATAACCAGGAACATATTGCCATGGAGAGGAGATACGGTAGCTCACAAATCAAGTCAAGCAAGGTAGACAGACCTCTATTACAGATTCTGGGGTCGATATTTGCTGCAATGGTTCATTATGTATAGAAAGAGAGAAATCAGAGAAGATTTCAGCAGCAACAACAGGTAGCACATCACTGGATAAGGGAGATCATACTGCAACTACATATCAAAGGGCAGAAGTACAATACTTGGAGGCATACACTTAGCTGCTTAAACAAATTTCCTATCTAGAGGCTTTGTAAAGTTAGCAGAGTTTTTCTTTTCTTCTTGACAATGTTAATCCTTTATAGTTAGTTAAACTGAGGAATTAGCTCAAGAGTCTAATGAGCTGATTGGTGTACAGATTGTTCAATGGTTGGAACAAAATTTACGTTTCGACCAAATTTTTTTTTGATATACAATATTATACATACAATATACAATATTATACAAAAACTTTTTTTTTTCATATTTACAACAATGTATAGAATATTTGATATACAATGTTATACACCTATATAACTATTATACAAAATCGTAATAAGTGTTTATAGGCTCCTATATACTATTACACACCATTATTTAAAAAATTGACTTAATCTTCTTCCTTAAATCCAAGCACCGATTCATTCAAACACCTCAAAAACTACACCAAATCACCCTAAATTACGTATTTAGGCTCCTCTATATGTATCCGATTTTTTACAACAATACCCACTCGAAATGAAACTTATTTAAGGAAATCAAATTTTCAAACTTTGAAGTTTTGAGCTTCAAGAATGGACGCCTATGGAGTTTATACGAGCAACACCCACCACAAAAAATTCTCTTTTTTTTTTTTTCATAAAGGCCAACATAATGTAAAAGGAAAGGAAAAATAATAATGCAAACAGGAAGAAAATGAGAATAGCATCGAGTTTCGCAAGCCGCACCTCTTACTTCCGCCTTATGAAAGAAAATGAGAATGAGGAAGATATCAATGTCTTTGGGTTGTTAAACTAAGGAATGAAAAGTAAATTTCGATTTATATAAAAATTGAACTAAATTAGATAATAAATTAAAACATGAACTCAATTTAATAGCATTGTTATCTCATCACATGATATTACGATATAATTTTCTCCTAATTGGGTCCTATTTTACTCTCCAATTCACCTACAACTAATCATCGCCACATCTTCTTTGGTCCACTCTATTAGATAAACTAGTGCTATTTTGACCGCTTGCGCAGTTTATTAAAGCAAAATTAATATATAATTGATTATTAATTTCCATAATTTTAAGTGAAGAAAATCATTTTCTATGTATCAAATTTTTATTTATAATACTATCATTTTATTTATTATAATTTTTTAGTATCTTATATATGAAATTTTTGATAAAGAATTTGTGAGAAACATTTCAAGTTAAATAAAGACCAACTAATGTAACTTAATACATAGGGATTGAATAAGAAAAACTGAAAATAAAAAGATAACGAATAAATATAGAATATGTAAGAGTTCTAGAAAATGAAAAGTCTTAGAAATCAAAGTTGTTTCATCTTTCATTTTCTTAAATGTCTTAACCTTTAATTGGTTAACTTATTTTAAATATTTATTGACATTTTAAAATGACATATACAAAAATATATATAAAAAATAATACAAACGGAAGAAGGAATACTGATTGAATTGAATGAGAAGAAGAAAAGAAGAGAAAGAAGTAAAAAATGATGTATACTGTCCATAGAACTATTTCACTTCAACGACTAGGCCACAATTATATAATATATTGATTTTTATATATTTAAAGGGCAAAAAGTTTATATAATGAACTACCATGTTAGCCGCAAATAATTAGTTGAAAATCATTTCTTGGTGTCCTTCATAAACAAAATGTAATAATAGAATCTTGTTGTTGTTGGGTACATATTTTGTATTTGAAGAAATAATAAGTTGAAAATACTAAAACAAGCAACAACACACACACAAAACAAACCACCCAAACTTTTATTTTTCCAACCACTTAATCATCCCTCTTGATGAATCTTGCACCGTATTATATATAAATCACTTAAACTTTTATTTTTAAACTAATCTAACCATCCCTCTTGATGAATCTTTGCATCACATTAAACTTTCTTCTTTATCTTGATGAACTTGTATCAAACTAATTTGGTCATCTCTCTTGGTGAATCTTACACCGCTATCAAACTTCCTTCTTCATCTTGATGAATTTGTGTTTGTCTATATTATGACACAAGAATTAAAAAAAATATATAATTTTTTTATGTTTTTAATTAAAAAATATACTAATAAAATAAATAAAAAAACCTCAATTATCAATTCAATTTCAATCTATCAAACAACAATTAAAATAATAAAGGAATAAAAATAAAAAAATTAGAATATATATATATATATTCATAAAATTTATAAATTAAATATTTGGAAGGTTATGAAATGAAAGATTTATGAGTTATTGAGATTATTAAAGATATAAGTTATGAAAATAAAGAGGTGTGAGTTATGAAATGAAATTTTCAGCAACATTTAATAGAAATATAAGAGAAAAAGTCAAAATTAAAAAGATAAATACAAATCCTAATCTACAAGAGTGTGCCACTTCACTTTCTATTACTTTATTTTATAATATATATAGATATCAAAATGTTTCTATTCTATCTCCTATCCGTGAGGTAAATTTCCTCTTCTAAATTTAAAAATTGCTATTTTCTTTCGTGTTTGGCGGATACATCATGTATCCTATATTCAATATCCTCTTATTGCTTTTGTAGATTCATGATTTACAGGAGATTTGCCACAACACATGCTGCTGTTAGGTACAATGTCGTAGTTAGAGCAAGTTTTATTAATAATATTATTTAAATGGAGAAATTAGATTGTTATTCTGTTAAATTTTTTCATTAATAATAGAACATATGATTGTGCTGTGATTAAATTTAAAGATATTTTAATGCAAGTGATTAAATTACAAGTTTAAAAGTTTTAATCGCACAATATTATAACATGTTTAAAACCCGTAAGTTCTAGAAATCTTCTGCTTAAATTATATATTCAATCAAAAATAAGTTCACATAAATTGTAACGATGTGAGTACTAACTTATATCTACGTTGATCAGACTCTCCAATAACATTATCACAGTGCACCCATACACGATCCTCCAAAAATGCATTACTTTTAAGGAAAAGTTCACGCATTTTCATTTCTTTATTACATTTTACCTCTGTCATATTATGAGTTAGGCTGCTTCCGCTATCGTCAAACTATTCACTTTTATCCCATTTAACAGAAATACTGAAATTACGATAACTTATTCATTTTTAAAATAAAACTACACAATATAACCCATTCATCCTCATTTCAACTTAATCAAAATGGACTCAATTTTTTAACCCGCCAACCCAAACAATTTCAGCAAGCAAATGAAATCTCACACTTACACTGCAACACGATCTGGCACAAAGCTCCAGCTTTATACTCAAACCGAGAGTAGTAATCCTCTCTGGAGTCCGGACCAACATTCTCAAGCTTAGTATAGTTCTTTGGCTGGGCGGAAGAAATTTGGATCTATTTTGACTAAATTAGATTGGAGGGTGGGTTATATTGTGGGTTTATAAGTTTTATTTTTAAAAATGGGTAATTTATTGTAATTTGAGGATTTCTGCTAAATGGGGGTAAAAGTGAATAGTTTGATGAAGGCGGGGGCAAATATAGACTCATAGTATACCTGAGGGTAAAATTAGCTATTAAACTAAAAAGAGAGAAACAAATTTTGATCTTTTCCTCTACTTTAAATAATCCAATATATACTCAATAATATCTTTGAAAAGTCAATAATACACTTACAAGACGTTTTCTGTGAATCCAAGATTTAAATATATTATATTATAAGTACGAAGCCCCCAAAGTCAAAGTTGGGATACGAAAATATCCCTCCATTAAAATTCAGATATGTTAGTTAAATAAATAATTTTGGTATAAAAATTAAATGCATGATAAAGGATTGTAATATCTTTCAATACTTATTAAGTTTTAATTATTTTATACATACAAAAATAAACAAAGAAAAATAGAAAGAAAGAATAACTAAAAATTTAAATTTTCTTGCTATTAGTGTTAAAGACAAAGGTTTCATCATGCTCAAAAATCACACACACACTTATTTTAAAAGTTGAAACATTCATATTTCAAAATGAATTAAATAAAATATTCATAAAAAATTGAATAACTATTTTATCTTTCACTATAACATTTTTTGTATTAAAAAGTAAAAGATAAGTTTTATTACAATGAATCAGGTAGATAGGAGGACACTAACATGGAGTTTCTTATCAGTCAAGCACTTAATATAATATAATGAATTATGCTTCTAAAATTCTTTCATCTTCCAATACCTATGACAAAAGTACAATTTCGGTTTCTTTTGCTACATTAAATATAGATCAATGTGAGCAGTTACGTTTCTTTTGAATAACTCAATATAAATTGTATTGAATTGACCAATTAAATACAAAACCAGATTCATATACTAAATGCTATTGTATTACTTATATAGGAAAATTGTTGAGAAATCCGTTGAAGGTACTCCTTACTCTTCTTCTGTAATTCTTTAGATTTTGATGTTTTTATTCTATTTATTTATGTGTACTAGTGGTGAAATTCTAAGTGGCCTTTTGGATTTGATAAGAATATAATTTTATAAGCTGAGTTTGGAAGGTTGTCATGAATTTTATCTATATATTACCTGTTTAGCAATAATATCCTTCAACATACTAATTTTCTTGACCAAGTATAATTATTTCTTTCTAGATTATACTAATTCTCGATCTTTTTGCTATTTCATATGGGATTCCATCTTTGAAGATACGAAACCATGAAAGTCATATTGTTGAATTTGAGTTCAAGTTATGGTCTTTACCGCCAAGTTGTGAGTTAGAAGCAACAAGAAAGGCAAAAAAAATACAAAAAACTAAAACGAGAGAAAGATGAGAGGTCGACATTTTCTTAATGTCTTTCCATAGAGCGAATTAATTCTAGCGCATTTGTGCTCTGTCTAAACATGAAAGTGGGGAGTGATGACCAAATGACTATCATATTCCTTAATTCTTCTTCTAGAGATAAAATGTAGAAAAGTTTGTTCATAATAGGTTCAAGAATTATGTCATGTTCATACATCAAGAAGCGAAGAAGATATTTCAAGCCTACGATCAGCTAGCACATTGCTCATCAAATAAATCTGACCTTTGTAACTTTTAGGCTTAAGATATGTTCTACGTCATTATATTTACGTCACCGTTTAAAAAGTATGTCCCATTAATAAGGTATACACGTGCAACACACGTGATCGAAAACTAGTTGTGTGTTAATAATTAAAGAGCATGACAATTTAAACAATTTTGTGAAAATTTGACGTATGTAGGGGTTTGCAAATTAACGGTTAAACCAATAAATCGAACCTATAATTAGGTTATTGGATTAATAATTCGGTTATTAGTTTAACGGTTTAATTATCGGTTCATTGTCCCAAATTATTGAGTTATTGGTTCTATTATCTGGCTTGACCACTAGAACGGTGAACCTATAACTCAATAATAATTTATTAAGTTATAATTTTAGCCTTCAATATATAAAATATTCTAGCAAGTAGATGAATCAGGTGTTGATGACAAGTGAAGGGGATGTTATTCAAATCTAAATTCAAATTGATTAGTTTAGCTGCGGTAATTCTATATGTTCTTTCTCTTTTCACCCATTTTTTTCTAGCTAAACGTAATTGTAACTTATGGAAATTTTCACGTGAGATCTTAACGGTTAACTCGATAACTAATCGATAACGACACAACCGATACCGATATCTTAATGGTTCCTTAATGGTTTAGCATGTCTCGTGTAAACCGATAACCGATAAGTAAAATCGATAACCTCAAAATAAAATAGAACCGAATCCCAATCGATACACACCCTAGTCGTATGGGGAGGCAGAGAAAATTATCTTAACCTTAGAGCTATTGCGCCACCCATATCTCACAATAGCTTGGGAAATGCTCATAGTATCGGTGATATATCTGTTACAAAGCTTTCTTGATATATTATCATGTCATTATATATATTTTATAAATAAAAAGGAATATTGTTTTGTTGGCTATATGTCTGCAGGTATATATCTATCTTGGACTCAAGGTTGACATCGAGATGGAAGATGCAAGGACAACACACTTGTTTTCAAGGTGGAGAAGTTGTCCACAATGCGAGGCTCGTTATATTTTTTTGAACTCCACAAATCTCTAATCTTTGACATAAAATATAGTGTACATCGTGAAATTTAATATTCGATATTTGTATACACAAGAAGAGAAAAAGTGCGCTGGCGCATGATCATTTTGCGGATTATTGATTCATGATAAAGATGAACTGCCGATGCTAATGAGCATAACAACATTTCTGGTTTTCTTTGGCTTAAATGATTCAGAAAATGATGAAGCTATGACAATAGATAAATTGTTGATAAGTCCTTTTTATGTAAAGCTTTCATTATAATAATGAAGACAAAAAAGTTTTATTGGTATACAATATTTAGTAAAGGGATATTAACGAATGAACATACGGAAGCTTAATGATAGTTCACGAGGATACAAATTATCTAGTATAGCAAACATAAGATCTTAATTATATCACCCTCCGTCTTTAATTATAAATCTCTAAGTTTGAGCCCCGGGCTGAGAGAGGACATATTTATATAGAATACCTATAGAAGAGAGTAGTTTGATGGAAACCAAAACAAGGAGATTCCAAATGGAGCTAGAAGGAAGGAAAAGGTGGTGTGCTTGAACCCAGACGAGGGTGATTCAGAACAGCCCACCAAATGTTTGTTGAAAGTCCAATCTTTCTTAATGACCTGCATACACACTAAATAATTTTCAGAAACAAATTTCATCATGACATAACTAAACATCAGGGATGTACTCATAAACAAATTTGCAAATGACGGGTTCTTTCATTTTAAAAAAGTTAAAAACACCTGAAGCAAAAAAAAAAAAAAGAACTGCATTCATCCGGAGTTGAAACTACACGCTCGAAAGCAAAAGGTTCCTCGGGGTAAATGCATTAAAAAAAGGATAAAATTTTAGTGGATGGTGTTGCTGCGGATGGTGGCGAACTTGCTTAAATCACTAGACTTTTGGTCCATGTCAACAGGTTCAACATTCTATTATATAAAAAGAGCCGAGCAAGATTGATCAATTACATATTTGAAAATCTAACTTCATTTAAAGGTAAAATTATAATTCTAGCATCAATGGTTAAAATGAAATTTTAGAAAGATCTATATTTTTCTTTTTTCTAAACCATAAAAAATCTTATTTCATGTGTGTATGTCTAGAGTACACATACCATGCAAATTCTTTTATTTTTTATTTTTTATTTTTTATATTATGGTATGTGTCATTTGTTAAGCATAATCATATCATAAATATTAAGATAAGCATTAATTTATATTTATTAAAAAAAAAGAAAATAGTAAAAAAAATCAACTTCCGAAATTAAAAATTAATTTAAAAAATTAAAAAAGGAAATAATGATGTGATTATTTAAAAGTTGAAAATTTTAAAAATTGAAATGTTCATAAAGGTAATTTAAGAGGAACGTTCTGCTAAACGTCAATATATTTCTAATTTTGTTTGAATTTAATTATTTGTATATTCAATATTAAAAAATTAAAAAAGGAAATAATGATGTGATTATTTAAAAGTTGAAAATTTTAAAAATTACAAGTTTAATCGATGTGAAAACCTAATATATATAACATTTACTTAATAGTAAGGGTCAAAATTCCCTTACACTATGTGAAATTGGACAAAAATATCCTATGTTAATAGTTTGGTCCACAAATATCCTTACCGTTAATAGTTTGGGTTAAAGATATTTTGGTCAATTGTTTGATAAAAAAGTACTCATGTTATTACTTTTGGTCAAAAATATTTAGCATGTTTCTTTTACTTTTAAACACATTATTTTCTAAATAAATATTATTTTTAAAATGTTATTTTCTTATTTTTCTTTGAAGTTTTCTTTAACTAATAAAAAAATAGAAATAATTTTTTTTTTTTTTTTTTAACTTCATTTTATCACTAAAATAAATAATTCTATGTACTTTTAAATTGATAATATAGATCATTTATGTAAGATTCTACTCACTATTAATTTTCATTTACCTAATGAGAAAATTATTTTTCATAATAAAATAGAAAATATTTTTATTCCTTAATCTAAAAGAAAAAATCCTTACAAAAAAAGAAAATTTATGATTTTAAAGTTAAAATGAGAAAAAAAGGATCAACAATAACTTATCGACAAATAATTTTATGTATGGTTACGGTTATGAGTCTTTATTTCACGCCCTATGGAGGTCCCCGTTCAAAACCTCGTTGTAAGTGTATTTGTAAAGCACTCAAGCTAGCTGGTTTATTATAATACTTTAAAAAGATCGACGATATTTTAAAGATATTTTCTTGTTATTGAAGGAATGTACAAGCTTTTGTGTTTCATCGCATTATAATTGTTTCTCATCTTATTCTTTAAAATCAAGAATTATATTATCAAATGTTCATCCTTCTTGACATTCGTAAAAAATTGAGAAATAAAATATCTTCTATTTTATTAAAAAAATAATTTTATCATCATCTGAATAGTGCTCAATGATGAGTTACTATAATCTTATATATATGAAAATTAATGAGAGGTTACAATATTTTACGTTAATGTTAAAAAATAATATGTTTATTAGAAAAAGTATTTTGATCCAAAATTAATAATAGGGATATTTTGGACCAAATTATTAATCGGAGGTTTTTTCTTAATTTTGCATAATTCAAAAATATTTACCATTTTTATATACTTTCTTTTTCCACAATAAATATCCAACAATCAATAAATTCTCTTTAAAATTATAATGAAAGTAACATGTAATACATATTCTCTCCATTTCAAAATAAATAGAATTTTTAGCTAGGTACACCCCTTATAAAAACTAATTATTCCTATAAAGTAAGATGTATTTTTAGTAATTTATTTTTAATAAATATCTTGAAAAAAAATGTAACTCTTTGGTATTTTTTTGACTATGTACGTAATTTTCTTTAATTAAACAAGGATAAGATTGGAAGAACATTATTAATATCTACTTGATTAGGTGAGATACCACTTATTTTGAAACAAAATGAAAAAATAGAAACGCCACTTATTTTGAAGTAGAAAGAGTATATATCTTATCTCCTTAAATATATAATTTTATTTACATTTACTTCTGTATTAAAGAAAATTACATATATCTAGACTCTAAAATATTTAAAAG